>JZKD02S1915639.1:25391-37846 GCA_000966675.3 Picea glauca
ATTGATCCACCTCTGTATTAGTCCATTAGGAGAAATAATGACTCAAAACTATATAAAGTGGGTAAAAATTGTTATAAATAGTAACAAAACCAAAAATTACTATGTCATTTTGAATCTTTACCCAAATAGTAAAAATTGGACCAAATTACCTCTGATCTTCAACTAGTGATTGTGGGAGCATCATGCGACGAAATCAAAAATCGTCTGGGCCAGGTAATTCCTCTTCCACTCCTTTTCCTTTCTAGTGGATTAAGTTTTTAAATTAGGTTTCAAATTTTGATTAAATTAGGACGTAAATTGGGTAACTCGGTGTATGTGGGCTGTCAGTTATCAGGTTGCTTATATGTTGGGTTATACGCGATTGTGAAAAATAAATGGTGTGTATACCCAACCCTATACATGAATGTAAATGAAGCATCTCTTGTACAGGTCCATAATCAATAAATTCTATGGTTGCTAACTCAAATTTTGACTTTTGTCTGGCAAGATGGTGTTAGAATGGAGGGAAAGGGAGCATGAGGAGGTAGATGTTGTTGTGGACAGATATTTGGGGGCCCAAATGGCCTTGAAAAGATGTGGCTTATATAAATTTTGGGCACTCAAAGGGATGAGCTCCCAGGTGAGGTTTCTTGAGATGCTTGTGGGTTATTGGGACCCTGACAATGAATGCTTCAACCTCGATGGGCTACCATTGAGGATTGAAGTAGAGGATATCTACTTTTTGACTGGATTATCATGTCGGGGTGAGGTTGTAAACCTCAAATCATAGGGAGCAAGGAGAGGAATGAAAATAGAGGAGTACATATATGCCCACTGTGTAGCAGGGACTTTGAAGGTTGGGATTCAACTCCCCATCTGAGCGATAAACAATCACAGCCTCAAGATTGTTGTCCTTGTGTTGACCAGGATCACAGGCTCAACTTCATTGCACTAGGCATAGAGGCCTCTCATGTTCTATGTTGTAGAGTGTTTGAGGCCCACAGTATATGATTGGTGTACCTCAGTACTGGCTAATATGAAGAGCCAGTTGATAGAGTGCAAACACGGTAGCAAGAGGAACTTCAGGTTTTCCTCTATCTTATGTTGTTTTTTCTTCGATCAAGTTCTAGGTTTGGGACCTAGAGTCAATATTATTCTAAGAGGACCTCACGATCCAGCCATGGCATGGTGGGCTGAGTTAATGAGACGACAGGGGGGAGGTAGGGTGCCCACACCTTACAACAAGGATTTTTTCTACTAGTGGTAGTGACCAGTCATTTTTATGGATGACTATCCCTATGCAGGGATTGAATTTAGAGGAGACCCTGACATGACACTCCCACCAGGGACCACCTACGAGGACATAGGTATGTCAAATGTTTTTAAGTATTTCATTTTTTGGTATTTTTGTATAGTAGAACAAAAATATTTGTGGATGATGCTTTAGTACTAACTAGACACTCGTGTGATGCAGATGTGGTTCTGTGACGACTGGACAAGCTTCCTCGACATTGTCGAAGGAACCAGGGAGAAGAGGCGACGATAGGAGAAGTTGAGAGAGTCCTTCAAAATGTGTAGGGAAACCTATCTCGTTTGACTCATAGGATTTCAGTGGTTCAGGTAGACGATCTTCCCGAAGCCATGCAATGACAAGTGGTTAGTGTGCCCAGATCTTGGGTGTGACTCTTTCAGCGTCTCACAAACATCGTAGTTTGTTACCATGATACACATCTGATGCCACGGGCATAGATGTGGTGGATATTGTAGTATTGGTTGTATATGTGTATTGAGGATGTTAGCCCCAATTTTGTACTATAAACACCATATTTTTTTGAAATATATATAAAACATGGATCTTTGGATTTACTTATATTTACAATGTGTACATTGATGAGATGGTTTTATTTGCTTTAGTTATGTGACAAATGCCAATCTAAAACGAAATTAGCATAAGCATCAAATACATGATTAGAACTCTTAGAAATGTGATAATAAGTAATAAAATAAAACTGTCGTTCTAAAAGACGTACCCATAGGAATCATTGGAGTAAAGTAGGATCACACATGTGGTAACTATCGTTCAACTAAAATACTACTAACTGGGAATCCAGGCGAACCTGTAAAGAATGAATACCATGTGAGATAGCATTGCGCAAAAGTTCTATAATGATGCTATATTCAACCACATTATTCATGGATGGCCCTAGGCATACGCCACCTAAAGACACTAGTAGACCCTCGGGTGAGTAAACCACATGTTGGGCTCATATTTTGATCATTTTATTGTGATGATTGAATTCTTTTTGCACCGATATTACATATGTTATGCTTCATATTAGCCATTTTGAAGTAGTTTCAAAGGTTTATATATCAATTTATCATGGATTCACATCAAGTATGTATAATTGGTGTTCTTGTAATGATTTTGAGATAAATTAAGTTCATTTTAACTTTTATAAATATATAACATTCTGGTTTTCTTCCAACAGGTCAGAATTGTGATTTGATCCTCCATTCGGACCTTCATCCAACATTATTATAGGCAATGAAATTAAATCTTAATTTGTGGGGGTATACATTCGAATCATAAAAATGTACCACATGGGTTTTGTGCGTAATATGCCCAATCAGGTACATTGGTTATTTCCTAAAATTCTGAATGGATTGAGATTATTTTGTAGTTTTCAATTCGACATCCCGCACTCCATCCAACAGTCCATCTGGCACTCGGAGCACAGAGGAGTTGGCGGTTAGCACATTGGCAGCCTATGGTGGATGAAGTGATGACCTGGGTTTTTTGCCCCCTCTTGGCCTCCATCTATTGATCTCTTGACATATCATATTAGGAAATTATGTTAATCACGGATTGGCTCATTCAGTTTCTAGAAGCCAAAGATGCTAGCAACTCATTTAATGAATTTCCTATTTTTAGAGGAGATCGACCCTTCCATTGGTTGGCCTCTTGAGCTTTAATTTTCCTATAAATACCACCAATAGTGTTAAGAACAAAGAAAAGAATGTTAAGAATACATTTCATTGTGTAATTGAGACATTCTCTACAACTTTTGTTCCACATTTCTTTTTTTTTCATTAATGACAGAATTGCATTGAGTTAAGCCTGCCTTTTGTTGTTGGAGAGTAGCCACAACCTGTTGGGGGGACCACCAATGGTATGGGTGAATCTACATCAATAGATATCATGTGTTTATATTATTTCTTATTTAGAATTTATACTTGTTTCTGTGTTGTATGTATTTTTTAGTTTTAGTTATTGTACATGTTAATTATAAATTGATTATCTAATTTGTCTTTCTTTTAATTGCAGATTGATTTTCTAGTCCATCTTCCTATACATTGCAGATTTACTTTTTATTTGTGTATATCATATAAGGATGTCCATGGTTGTGCTAATGATTATATTTTGTTGCAAGTTGAAGAGCTGTTTAATTACAATGTTGTGTATTTTTCTTCCTAGCTATAGGTTATCCCGCAGGATACTAATTTAGACAGTTTCATTTAATTCTTGATTAATTACTTTAGTTCTGATAACTTTGACAAAGTAGTAGTTTAGATTGGTTCTTTTGACAAAGTTTATTTATCTTTGCTTCAGGTTTGATAGTTTCACAAAGTACTAATTTAAATAGATTTACTTGTAGTCTTGATAGATTAAATTGCTTAGTTTTAGTTTTGATAGAGTATTAATTTAGATAGGGTTACTTGCAATTGCATATACTCTATGTATGATTGTTTCACTTGTCAATTTTGCTTCAGCATGTTAGGATAGAAATGAATTTTGAGTTCTGATTTTTAAAAAGAAATTTATTTGATTTTGGATATGATTCTTAATGATAGTTTAGTTCATTTTATATTATGAATTTTAATGAAGTCTTAGTTATAAATTTGAGTTGTAGGTTTTCACATAATGTTTTTATCATCATTTTAAGTATGAATTTGAATTAATATTTTTTGTTTAAGTGTTAAATTATGATTTTATGAGCTTATGTCTTTGCTTGAGTTAGTGATTTTAATAGAGTACTTTCCAACAATTATCTGATAGAGTGAATGATTGATGTTGAAGGAGTGTTTACTTGTTCAAAGAATTGCTTTCTTAGATTATATTATATCGTTATTTGATTTTATTGGAATTATATTAGATAAGGTGAGGCTAGGTTAGATTAGAGTTGTAGACCTTCATATACAGTGCTAGCACCTCGAAGCTTACAAGCCTCGGGTTGACAATTTAATGTCGAAATAGATAGCATATATTTTACTTGACATTTTTGGCGTCGTTGTCGGGGAGGTGCTAAAGGGATTAGAGCTTAGGTAGGTAGGTTTATTTTAGTTAAACAAAAAGGGGGAGGAGAAACTTTAATATGATAGGTAAGAACATGTGCATCCATTTTAATGGGTCACTCCAAATCCTTGTTGTTCCCTTTCCGCAAGAGTGTTTACTTTTTCTACAAGTTTGCTTACATTTTTTAGTTTGTTTAATTTTCTCAGTTTGTTTACTTTCCCGCAAGTGTGCTTTATTTCTTGCACAGTGTGCTTATGTTTCCACAATTTCCTTTCCCGTAAGCATGCTTTCTTTCCTGCACAGTGTGCTTGATTTCCCATAATTTAGTTTTCCTACGAGTGTGCTTATTTTACTGCAAGAGCGTTTTCTTTTATTTCTTTTATGCACGTTTTGTTTATTTGATGCAAGTGTTCTTCCCTTTCACAAAGTGTGTTTATTTTTCCTTCCAGTGTGTTTACTTTCATACACATGTGAGTTTCATTTCATTCCTACAATCGTATTTTATTTTATGCTTTGATTTCTTTCCTGTAAGTGTGATTTATTTTATGCAAGCGTGGTGTGTTTGGTTTGCGCAAATCTGCTTTAAATATGTCTTTCATATTTTTGGTAGTTGTGATTAAAAACATAAAAAAACTATAATAATAAAACTTTTGGGTGTCTTAATAACCCTAGACACTAGTCCCTGTGTGAGGTAGGATCCCTCAACCAATAAAATGAATTTGAAGGTGACCATTAGTTTGGAAGGACTCTCTCAAATCCTAGCAACAACTGGGATTTCTTCTTTTCAGGAAGAACACATCTTGACAATAGTCAAGAACTTGTCTACCTCTTCAGAAATATTAGAAGAATCAAGGTCTTATGAGCTACAAAATGATTTTTCTTGCCAAACTGTGAAGGAAGATGAAAAATTATGGACTACATCCGGTGGAGAGAAATCACTAAGACCTAAGATTGAGGAGTTATAAACATCCATCTCAGCAGATCCTTTATGTACTTCAGAAATCAATCATTGAGAAGAAGAGGATATGCATGGCATGATGAAGTAGAGCATAGAAACTATTGTTAAGGAACATCAAGATTACATTGAAATTTGGTTTCAAGAGGTCATTAGGCCACGATACTATTATCTTCTTCAACACCTTTTGATGCCAAAACAAGTAGGTTCGTTGGTTCTTCATATCCAAGTAATCACTACGGTAACTTGTTATATATGGATATGAGTATGTTTCTTATCTTTCTTCGCACATGGTTACATTGGAAAATTTCTTACACTTGAATAAATATCTTCCTTTCCTTTTAAGTACGGTAGGATAATAAATAAAAGTTTCATGTTGTTAGTTTAGCTTAAAGCCTAATGCAACATCAGTTTACATTTTATTTTAATAAAATAACTATGAGATACATGTTCTAGTGACTTGATCTCATTGATCTCTTTAGTTTTTGATATTTTAGAGTGTGGTTTTTGTAAACATTTTTAGAGATATCTGTATGTATTTATATCACCAAGAGTAGACAATTTCAAGGAGACAAAAAGGAAGTATTTTCCTTCAAAAATATTGCTATATTTGAACCTTGGTTTCTACTAAGCATCAATCAAATATTGACTTGTTGTAATTAGCCACATTTTTGCAAATATTTCCATCTTCTTTTTCTCAAGGCATCTTTAATGGCAGTTGCTCTTAACCTCCACCACTAGAGGATATAAGGAAGTGAAACCTTGACTATCAGACTTAGAGGTTACTCATAAAATTTCCCCAAGAACCCCGAGTATGTGAGTAAAGTATCTTTATTAAAGAGTAACAAGAAGGTATGATTAGTGGTTATCCATGGAAACATCATGATAACTTAAAAAAGAAGAAAGTAATTTGAGCCTAAATATACCTTTTTGTTCTTTCCCAATGGTACCATCCACTACACACTAAAAATGTTTGATGATACCATATATTTAGATAGGATTGTTGGTCTTTATTCTCGTATCTACTTGTTTGAGTTTACTGACCCAAGGTTCATGTCTATTCAGGTTTCCAACAAATCCTCTAAAACTATCGAACCTCCTGGTAAACAAGAAGGAAACACAACACCCAGGGTGCACTACGTAGTCTCACCTGAGATAGTCTTAATGGGTGGCTATAATACTCAGGTTTTTATAGCCTAGGATTGAGTGCGAGATATGAGAACTGTATATTGAACCACTATTATAGCTTGTAAACACAATATACCATCATTTGTGAATAAGTAGTAAATATAGAAACTCATTCATTAAACATAATGATAACTATTGAAGACAATAAAGATATGCATGCATTCATCACATAACAAAGATGTTATTGTGGTTCACCCCCTCCTAGGCTACGTCCACAAATATCTGGCTCTTGGCTCTTTTATTATAGTATTTCTGCATCTACAATGTTGTGCCCATTACAATTCTTCTCAGTTGGGTTAGATCTATATGAGGTGGACTAGATCGCACTAGGATCCTCGGCCTACAATCTAACCCTCAAGATCTACCCCCCTGAATCCTCTCTAGCTCAACATCTTACAAAATTAGGTCATACATCCAAGTATTACACATATTGACTTACTAAAACAACTCTCTCTATAATAACGACTTATCTCTAGAAAAGAAGTTGAACCCCTTATGATACCTACATATCTATACTTATACATTTCTATCTCTTCGGCCATTACAATACATTACCAAAACCCTAACCATACCATCGTTATGTCTTCCCGGTATGAGCACGTTTTGTTCTTCCTTCCAGCTGTCACTTTTCTCATGCATTCTTTATTTCCCAAAATCGCCTTTCTTTTTCGCTTTGGCTTGCTTCCAACAAGCCCCCAACAATGACATGTGGCTCATCCTGATCCACCTAACACAAATCTTCGATCTCCCTAGTGACCCTTGGAACTTTTCTCTGAGCTCTACTGCCTGTGTTTGTGCCTGTGCAGTCTTCTCCTTGACTGTGTCCACTATCTGGACTGTAATTGCATCACTGATCAATTCCGCACACTCTGCCTAGGTCTGTGTTATATGTTGGCTTCCTCTACCTGCACCAAGACTTTTGCTACCCACTCTTGGAATGGTTCCATCTGATCCTGATGCTCCTTCTTTTGTATTTTCACCATGGTGAGTTATGCCTACAGTTTCTTCATGTCCTGCACCCCTATGATGCACTCCATGATGGACATTGTCTTCTACCTCTGCTTGAGCTCCTGGATCATTGTGCTTATCCTTTCCTCTTCCTTGTCCCACTACTAGACTTTCTGATCCTCTTCTAACTTTGTCCAAAGATATGCTTCTCGATCAAACAAGTCGGTTGTTGTGTTGACCTACTTCTCTATCTCATGTAGTTGCATCATTGCCTCCTGCTTCATTTGCTCCTTTACTACTAGTGGAGTGGTTGGTGTGAGATGCTCTCAGAGATTCATGATATCCTTTTGATATTGATTGATTGCCTATGCAATCTGATCAATCTTTTATTCTTCTATGATTTCACCCCTCTACGCGGCCTTTGGAATCTTCTCCTAAGTTCCTGCCACTTTCTTCTCTAATCCTTTCATGCACTCATTTTCCTCTTAGGTCTCGAACTTTTTTTGCTCATAGAATATTTCTAGCGCATCCTGCTTCTTTCTTGCCTACTACAATTCGTCTAAGTCTGTGCATGCATGAGACTGTACCTCTTGGGTAACACTAACCTCCAACTTGTGTAGAGCCTTGGATGCTCTCTATGACAATACTCGTTGGATTTGGGCTAAGTCCTTCAGGGGTGTCTATCCCACTATCTCATCCATGCACAACATACTGGGTGTGATGTGGAATGTTGTACTCGACTGTAGTATTGTATGAAGTGTATCGCTCTCACATTTTTCCAATCTTTCCTCTATATGTGGTGATGATGGTCCTATTCCCATGTTGTTTCCTGGTGTCTGTACTTCTCCGATTTGCTTGAGGAATTGCCTCATGTCTACCAGCTCCTATTGAGTCATGTCCCTATGGTGTGCAACATTGTCACAATTCTTGGATAGACAATCCTGGACCATTCGGGCTATCATTTCTCCATCATCCTCCGTGATTGTATACTATGGAGGTCTTATTTACGCCTTCATTTTCTTGCATGCTCCTCCTATCTGCATGGCTAGCCTCTTATTCCCACCCGGTTCTTATTAGTTGGGACTTGGTGTGGTCACCTGCGCTACCTCAACCTGTTTCTGTTGGACTTGAGCCAATTGTGTAGTGTTCATTTTCCCCTTCTGGGTCCCTGTATTAACTACCCCTTCATCTATCTACTTTTTCTTTGTGTGGCATGTTCTTTGTTTCTTAGGCACTTGGACTTCCTAAGTCTATGTTTCTCTCTGCCCTGCCTCTTCTTCTACTGTCCTTTCCGACAAGTCTTGGGTGAGGACTGGAATCTTCCATTCATCCTACCAGTCCTTGATCACCATGTCGATGTCACCCTCTGTGATACAGTAATGCATTTGTAGCCACCTCTTATTGAGGTCCTTCTGTGCCTGTATCCACATCGCATGTCATGTGGCCTTGAAGTTGGCGATGTCTCAAAACTGTGTGACATATTCTAGTGTTCTCCTCCACATGTTGCTAATGGCATCCTACAAATCATGTAGGTATCCTTCAAATATGGACCCGTTCATCCTTTTGTGCCTAGCATCTATTGTGGCTTTCAACAATAGATATATTTCTCCTTGATTAGGTTTGGGTTTTGTAATGAAAGTTACATATCTCGGTTCCCTACATCCCATAAAGGCTATTAACAAGATTATCCATGAATAGTGAAACTTTGTTCCTAGATCCTCTGCATCCTTACAGTCATCCAGGAAAAATTTCAATAGATAGGGTTCCCAAGTCATTGTTGTTCCCTCGACACACTAAGCTACAACTGTGACAACCACAGCGATAACTTCCTCCCTGCGACATTTTCTTAACACCTTGTAGGCTAGGATTTTTGCTCCCATTTGTGTTGCGACATCGTTGATCCTCTTGATAATGATTGCTCATTTCCCCCTAATGGTACCATACTTCTTCTTCATCTCTTCTACTAGTTCCTTCTCCTTGGCTTTTTTGTCAAGAAACTACACGAAATCCATGCCCCGAGATGGAAACCCTGTTATGTTCACAATAAGCTCTATGTTTATTGAGAGGAAATTGTCCAACCATATGTCCCTGCCATGTCTTATGGCCAACAATTGTTTGAAACACCCACTTTTGTAGTGTCCTTTTCCAAAGTTTGGTATGTCTAACAGACCTAAAATCCTTGTTTTCTCCAATCTTGCTGCCCATTAGAGTGGCCGATCCATCGGTACCCCAACCAGATTTATGCCCACAGTATATAAATATACCCTCTTTGCAAATTCCAAAAACTTGTTTGTGTCTGCTACATCATTGTCTGAGTATTAGAGATTCTCTATATGGCCCGGAAAGTCTAGTTTCACCTGTACCCCATCTGGTATACATGGTAGAATGAGGGTTGCAATGGGTTTCTTGCTAGTTGACCTAGGTATCTGATGCTTGTATTTCTTCGGTGCTGGATGGATAGAAGTTCCAGTGGCCTCTTTTTGTACTTCAGAATACCATTCTGGACAACTCGTGACATCCTCCACTATTCCTACTAGTGGGTGATATGACAAGGTGGTTTGAGATGCGTCTAGCTCGACTATTGCTTATTGATTCGTCGTCGTTCCATTGACTCTTGGAGTTGCTTCGTTGTTCTTTGGTTGCACCTCCTTTAGGGTTTCTTTGTCCTAGTTCTGTTTCTCTTGTACCTCTATCGGTGTATCTGTATTCATGCCCTCCGGTGTTGGCTATTTGGTTTCTTCCACTACAAGTGTGGGGTTCACCGATGTTGTGTCTGGGGATGGGATTTTGTCGATATTGACAATCTATGATGGTTGTTGTTTTACTTCTTCCAATTATACCCGTGATCTGGTTGTAACTCTAGGTTGTTTGGTACTCTGTCTTTCTTTTTCTTTCTTTGGTGGTGCCATGGTAGTGAATTTCGAATGTTTGTTGGGTTTGAATGGTCTCTGTGACCTCTATAAAATCCAATTTGTGCACCTTAGCCTCTACCACTCTCTATCTGTTATCTTTTAACAAATAGACTCTTTTCTGCTGTGTTCATTTATTGTATGGCACTTGGATGAAGCTTGTTGAGGACGCTACCTTAATTATGAGTTCAATGCATGTATGGTTCTCTTGTACTTTCCATTAGTATGTCTTTCCATCTCTAGTTGGTGCAATTAATGTGGCATCCCATCGGTCCTTTCTGACATTCAATTTTTCCTAACTCCGTCATTTCATACTGCTTTTGTCATCTTTCTATTTCCCATTTGTTTCCCTTTGTACATGATCGTTGTCCTTCTCCTCTTCAAGTTTGTGTTACTAAGTATGCATGCCCTTTCTACCTCCAGTGCACTGTGCCTCTGTTGGTTTTTTTGTTTTTTGTTTTACTACCCGATGGGTGATCAACTATCCTTGTACAACATCAGTTGACTCCCATTGATCATCCCTCTGAGTTTTGTGCCTAATAAGTTTCTCAACTATACCTCTCCTCCATATGTGACATATTTTACTTCGTACGGTCCTAGCCAGTGCATTCTTAGCTTTCCTGGTTGTAGTCCTTCCCTGGTGTAGCTTCTGCACATCTTGTTAGGTACTTCATGGTGGTGATAATGTACCTGGCTCCTGTTCTTTTTGTTGGTGGGTTGATTGGTCCCAAAAATTATATTTCCCACTTATCGAATTCCTACAATGTTACTTGTGGTCATAGTGGCATCTCATCCATTCTGTTAGGTTTTCCTACCCTTTGATAGACATTATTGGCATGTTTATAAGCAGAGTGTGCTTTTCTTTGATGGCAAGAACAACAATGACGATGACATGTTTACAGACAAGAATAACATCGAACCAAATATTGAGAGGCCAAAAGATGAGAAAGGAAGAATGTGTCAGGTGGGCACCAGAACTATTTTAGGAAGACGCAGATGAGCAAGTTCGAGAAACTCAGAAGAGATAGTACATATTTGCACACATATAATGCATTGTTGCACGCAGAGCACATGTGTGTGCCAGGGTCGAGGGTAACTTTTTCCAAATCTTAGGAGAGACAACATTCTGAGATGCGCATATGTGATCCCATACATCAAGGCACACAGAAGGATCAAAGGTCGTGGCCTTTGACACTTAGAGATTTAAGGAAGCCAAAGCTGAGGAAGAGGAGAGACAATGGTCATTGGATAACCAATCCCAAATACCCAATGTCCATCATATTAGAGTCTAGATAGGAGGATCATGCAAAGGAGTATATTAGACCTCAGTCGTCGGATCAGAGCACAAAGGACTAGAAACCATTATATCGAGTACAACTATGAAGAGGATAATGACCGAGAGCCATCCTCCAACTCTGTGAAATGCAAAGTCTCAAAATGATATGGGTCATTGGATCCAGAGGACACATGGCGAGATATCAACATTTCTCTAACTCGCGAGTTGGAGAAGTCAAAGGTGAGAGTTATAGGAACTCGCGATATGCAAATTTGCGAAATGATCGCAGTCATTGATCAGAGGGAGAGATCTCAACTATTGATCTGATATGAATCATTTTGGAGTTTCACGAGTTGATAGTTTCAAGTAAAATCATACCGGGAGTTCAAGATATGAAAAATCATGAAGAAGATCTCTTTCTTGGCCCCTGGTCACAGCTCGTGGTCACATTGATGAAGGTTAAGGGAGGAGCTAGCATGTCGCAAGGATTTACAATGGAGATCACCAAAATCATGAAATGCCTTTTCGAATAGGGTTTTGTTCACAACCAGTGGTCACATCAGTGGAAGAGAAGGTAAGGATATAGTGGTGCTAGGATCCACCTCATAGTTTTGTGAGTTGGGAAAATCGAGGTGATTCACAGTCGATCACCCAAAATGCAAAATCGCAAAACGAATGTTGAATAGGCGTATGGTCACCACCGATGGTCATGTGAAAGGAAGGGGATTGTTATTGATCCAAGAAACCCTTTGTGATTGTATAGAAAAGGTGCTTGGTAACTTAGAATGAAATGGTTTTTGCTATTTTTATAGATGGATCAATGAGATAACAAATTATAACTTAGTACTCAGACCTTAAATGGGTAATCAAAACAAACAGAGCTCTCATGAAACAATAATCATATGG
>JZKD02S1915639.1:37856-61695 GCA_000966675.3 Picea glauca
GGTTAATGAAGGGATATCCCCCTGATACCTTCTTAGTGTCAAATATATTTATGGGGATCTATTCGTATCTGGGGATCTTGCTAGTGCCTTTACCTTCGTGAGAGGAGATAGTTTCAAGGTTTCGGGCTTTGATACCCTTCCCATATGGTGGAATTGACTTATGATTGCTCACTTGTGAATTTTTTATACATTGGTTTTGTAGTTGCTTGACTTAGGTGCCACATAGGTTACTTTCATGGGTTATTCTACAGGTACCCTGGGTCAGATAAGGGCCAGACAACACACAACCTTTATGGAGGAATACCTCTCCGAGGGTATCTGACCGACTCTTTGTTAAGCCGATGAGGGACCTTATAAATTATTTTGTTACCTCCAATCTTTAGCAGGGAGTCTCAATCCCCTCTTAGGTGAGACATACCTTCTTTAGGGAGGGAGGCCACCTTTAGCCACTTTACCCCGTTTGTGTGCATATTGGATATTTGACTTTTGGTGTGCTCTTTGATTACTAGTTGGCCTTAGGATTTATTTTTTGTCTTTAGAGTCTTAAGTCATCGTGGATTCGGACCAACGTCCCTTCCAGTCCCGTCGCTTGTTACAGTTACCACCGGATTTCAAGTCTTTTCCTTCTAAAAGGTGTAGAGTTATTAAACAGGGTATACACACCTCCACTTTTCATACTTATGATTCTACAAAGATGAGTATTGAAACTAGTATTAAGAACACTAGGATCCCTTCGACTCCCACACCTAATATAGTTAATGGAACTCCTTTGAATCCTTCAACCACAATGGTTGTAGTGCCAGAGGCACCTATCATTACTATGGCTCAGCCTATAGTGAATGCTCAATCTCTTGCCTCGAACCCTTTTGGGTCTCTTGGTCACTCACTGGACTATAATGTTCAATCCATCCCTATGGCTTCTAGTCCTTTCTCCTATGGTATGCCAAACTTTACTTTGGAGTTTTCAAACACCATCCTAGTTGTTAGCCTTAATTCTAGCATTGGTCTTGAGGGAACTACACCTTCTTATACTCCATTTTCATTGGGTGTTTCTCAAATCCCTCAAAAGACTCCTAATATGGGAGGTATTCCTGATTTTAACCTTGTCTCTAATCCTCTTACTTCTGGGTGGAACAACCAACCTAGCAGACAAGCCTATGCTCAAGTTTCATCCTATACCCCTACCTCCTCAGTTCTGATTCTGACCAACACGTTTGGCATGATGAATCCACCTCTATCCTCTAGATTCACACCCATAGGAGGTCATTTTCATTCTTTCAGAAACCCCCAACCCAGATCCAATCCGGCCGGAGGAAATTTTTACAACCCCCATCAAACAATTCCTACTAGAATGATGCCCAACCAAAATTTTATGAGTTTGCCCGAAGGAGGGTCTTACAATCCTGGACAGGCCCATGGTTCTTACCAGAACTCTAGATGGGCTGCATTTCCTCAAAAACAATCTTTCCAGGGATCTTGGGGCCAGATGCCACAAGCCCGACTCCCTTTTCTGGCCATGTTTAATCTGCCAGACTTGTCTAATTTGATGAACGACCTTGTGAGTCATGATCCTACATGGCCCCCTATCCCCACCAAGCTTCCTTCAGAAATTCCTAAATTCAAAGGTAATAATGGTGAGGATCTTGGTGATCATGTTACTACCTTTCACCTATGGCGCTCCTGGAATTACCTTAATGAGGATTCCATTCGGTTAAGATTATTTCAACGCACCCTCATAGGGGTCGCTACGAAATGGTATATTGAGCTACACAGGGGGGCATATGGGACCTTTAGTCAAATGGTTTTGGTCTTCCTTAACCACTTCAAATTTTCAGTTCTCTACGATGTTGGACTAGAACTTCTATTGAATTTATGACAGGACACAACCACTCATATCTTGGATCATATCTAGGAGTGGCATAGATAGAAGAGGTTGATTAAGACCTCCATACCCCTAGCCTTTATTTTAGAATGGTTTCTTAAGTCTTTGCAACCTCCTATCTTGAAGGATGTTGCTACATCTGGGGTTAGCACTGAGGAAGAAGTGATCTACAAATCCCAAAAATTGCATATTATATATGCTAAGTCTGGGATGTTATACCACATTATTTCAGACGCACCACGGTCAACTTATGACCCTAGAAAAAATCATGAACCTCATGCCAATGGAATTGTAGGCTCCACCAATGTAAAATCCGCAGACTCAATGACAATCCATTTGAAAGTGTTGTCTCTAAACCAGTATATAGGAGGGACATATTTTTATGTGTCTTCCAATCCCACTCAGTCGGCGGATGTACATTCTGTGCAATCATCGAATGGCCCAAATGGTAACCAACAACCAGGCAGGAATAAGAAGAAAGAACGTAATAATCCTAAGGGTGGAAAAAATAATAATAAGCCCAAGGACAATGTTAATAATGAGAAGATGAATAATAATGATGGAGAGGGCAAGAGAGAAATATGTAAGGTGAAATTTCCCTGTAATCTTTGTACAAACGACAACCTTAGTCATTTATGCCCCAAACTTATGGAAGTTGCGAGGATATTATATTTATCACCCACTTTGATGACAAATCCTTTTACATATAAAAAACACATGGAATTGAGTCCCTCAAATGCCTAAAATGTGGCTAGTGGGAGTCAAAACCCCCTGTTGCAATACGATGACTATTTTTGTATCGATATGGTCGATGTGAAAGTTAATGTAGCCACTCGATATCGATATTATATCTCTTCACATGCTATATCTGGTCTATAACCTACTCCTCCTCCTCTGGAGATGAATTTACAAATTGAAAAACCAGAGCCACCGCCTCATATTTTGAAAGGAGTACTCAAGTGCTCTACCCACAATCCAAATGCTAGAGCCACCCAAAACTACTCTATTGTTGAGGACCTGGATCAAACCCCTTGTGAGATGTCGGCTTTGGAGGTATTCCAAACATGTCCTTCACAGAGGAATGCCTTACTATCTGAGTTAGGAGCTCTAGAACCCAATGGCTCAAAAGTTATCAAGTTTTACATCACAGGTGTGAAGCCTCACTTTCCTTACCATGTGGAATTCCAAATCCATGTGGGGTACTCAAAGTATACCGTCAAACATGTGGTTGTTGATGAAGGTGTTGATACATGTGTGATGTCCCTAATCTATTGGAAAGCTCTTGATTCTCCAACTCTTTCTAAATCATCGAACATGTTGACTACTTTTGACATTCATTCCTTACACCCTCAAGGTATTCTTCCTTCCTTTCTGGTCCAGTTAGGTGGGAAGATGGTAGAGGTGGAGGTTGAGGTAATTGATGTGCCTCTTGATTATAACTTGTTACTAGGATGCAATTGGACCTATGCTATGGTCATCATCGTATCATTATTATTTCGTACTCTTTGTTTTCCTCATGAAGGGAAGATCATGACGATCGACCAATTATCCTTTGCGTATGCTGGCCGCAATGCATCTGTTGGACCGTCAATCGTTGTGATTGAAAATTCTCAGTCGACAAATGAGAATGTCCGTGTCAGAATGTATTCTTCTCTTATGGGTACTTTCAACTTCATGGCACCAATTCACCATGCTTATACCATGTCCAATAGGCCCGTTTTGACAGGGAGGTCCATTCCTTTCCACAGTTCCTATTTTAGTGATCCGTGGACCCTACCTTTCCTGAATTCATCTTTTGAAGGTTAGTCGTATGCTAGAATGGCCATGCCACTATCGATAGTGAAGATTGCATATCAAGTTGTTCTTGAATCTTTTGTCGATCTTGATCCTGTTACCTCCTTGATGGATGAGGAGGATCCCATTCTTAGGCCCATGTAGGCCACTACATTGTCTTGTTCACATGACTGCCTCGATGAGACTTTTCCTTCATAGGAAGCTATCATCGAATCCATGAATGATTCCGACATACCTTGGGATGATATGCATCACCGCTCTTATTTTCTCCTAGATCTTGAAAGAATTGAACAACATGAATTTCGATCTACTTTGAGTGATATAGTCAGTCACTCCCTAGTTCCACTTGATATGTACGACATTTATGCCGAAGGAAATATGGTGAGTATTTATCCTACCATCACGATCTATATCTCTCGTACCCCTGCCAAGATTGAAAACGTACATATCGGTGTGGATTGTTCGCTAGAAGAAATCCTGATCTATGTTGAACTCTTCAAGGAATTCTAAGATGTGTTTGCTTGCTCATATGAAGAGATTCTAGGAATCAGCCCTCGTATTGTCAAGCATGAGATTAGAACTTATTCAGATTCTAAACCTATTCGACAAAGTCTTAGAGTTGTTAATCCTTGAAAGGCCCCTACTATTAAGGAAGAGGTGGAGAAGCTACTTAATGTTGGATTCATCTACCCAATTCCCTTGACTGAATGGGTATCCAATCTCATTCCCATGAATAAGAGGAAAATAACTATCCATGTATGTATGGACTTTTGTGACCTGAACAAGGCCTATCCTAAAGACAACTTCTCGACACCTTTCATCGATTAGATACTCGATGAGTGTGTGGGAAGTGAAGTATTTTATTTTATGGACAGATTTTCAGGGTATAACTAGATTCAGATTAAACCTGAAGATCAACAAAAGATGAAATTTGTTTTTCCTTGGGGTACTTTCGCATACCAGAAAATGTCTTTCATCCTTAAAACTGTCGGAGAAACTTTACAACGTGCCATGACCTTTGCATTCCATGATATTAAGAGTATAGTCGAAGCTTACCTTAATGATCTTACAGATCACTCTCGTAAGCGAACAAATCACTCTACGCACCTTCGACTCATTTTTTAAAGATGTCACTACTATAGAATGTGGTTGAACCCTCATAAGTGCATCTTTTGCATTAGGTCTATTAGTCTTTTGGGAGTTGTAGTTTCTAACATCGGGATCATGGTAGATCCATTAAAAGTTGAGGAAATACTTCGATTGCCTCCACCATGCACTATTATAAAACTTCAAGGTTTACAGGGGAAAGATAACTTTCTACATCGATTTATAGTAAATTATGCCAATATCACTAAGGGTTTCATGCATCTTTTGAAGGACACCCCTTTTATCAGGGTTGAGTGAGCCTAGGAGCCCTTCGATTCTTTGAATAAAGCCTTGGTATCGACACCTCTACTGAAGTCTCCTAACTACACTAGGGATTAATTTCTTTATATCGTCACATCTGAGGATATGATTGGTATGGTTTTGTTTCAGGAGGATGATAAGCTATACGAGCACGTCATATAATATCTTAGTCAAAACCTAGTCGATCATGAGCTTAATTATTCTCACATTGAAAAGATAGCTTTGGTTTTCATTCACAGAGTCCAACGTTTATGACATTATATATTACTTTGCAATACTAAAGTGGTTATCAATGTCAATCCATTTCAATATGTTCTTAACAAGATTATCATAGGGGGGAAATACAATAAATGGATTGTCATTTTACAAGAATTTGATCTTGATTTCGCTTCTGCAAAATTCAAAAAATCACTAGTCTTCATGGAGTTAATATTCAACTTTCCATGACTAGATGATGATGTTATCCATGTTGATTTGTTTGCAGATGAACACATTTTTATTGTCTCGTCGTCCGACCCCTGGTATGGAGACATTGTTCTCTATCTTAAAACTTTGAAGTTCCCTCAACATCTCTCGCGATATGACCGACGCGTGTACGGTACCAAGCTAAGATTTATACTATCGTTGGTGACACTTTGTATTGCCAAGGAATATAAAATATCTTATCTTGTTGTTTAACTCACGGAGAAGCCGAGTCAATCCTAAAAGATTTCCACAGTGGGGCTTGTGGTGGTCAGCTATCCTGGCTTGCAACATCCCAAAACATTTTGTGAGCCATCTATTTCTGGCCTTCTATATTTAAATATTGTATTGAAGCAGTTAAGAAGTGTCACCCCTGCCATGTGTTTACTCAAAAAATGGGCTCACATCCAACCCTTCTTCACCGAGTCATTATCGTTGGTCCCTTCACCAAGTGGGGAGTGGAATTCGTGGACTGCAAACCAACTTCGGTTGGGGGGAATCAACACATTATCGTGGTCATCGAATACTTTACTAAGTGGGCCAAGGCCATGCCTACAGTTAAATATGATAGGAATATTGTTTCCTTCTTCATATTCAATCAAATTATCACCCAGTTCGGTATCCCAAGTGAGATTGTCAATGATAATGACAGTCACTTTCAGAACAAAATGATGAAAGAAATAGCATTTAAGCTGGGGTTTAGACATGGTAATTCTTCTCTTTATTACCCCCCCCCCAAGAAAATGGACAAATAGACGTCGTTAACAAGTCTCTCAAGACCATTTTGCAAAAAATTGTCACCCAGAGTAAGTCTGATTGGTACATTATGCTATATCCCGCACTCTGGGTATATTGAACCTCAGTCAAGTCTATCACCGGAATTTCCCCTTTCCTGTTAGTACATGGTGTGGAGTCTATTTTACCTATTCAATGTGAAATCCCTTCTATTAATTTGGCAGTAACTCCCCTACCTGACACTTCTAATCTCGAGCAACGCCTTGTACACCTAGAGATTCTTGACGAGCAACATCAAGATGCCTCTACAACTATCGAGGCAAACAAAATAAGTTTCAAGGTCTAGTATGATAAATCTGTCTGTCGTTAGTTGTACGATGAGGGTGACTTGGTCCTCTTATATGATCAAGCCAAAGAACCACTGGGGGCATGAAAGTTTAAACCCATGTGGCACAGTCCCTATATTGTGTGACATGTCTTAGAAAAAGGAGCCTATGAGTTATAATATTGCGAAGGGAATATATTGGCCAAGACCAGGAATGGGCTCTACTTGAAATGATATTATGATTGATCCCCAGGCTTGGGTGGAACTCTTTGTATACTAATGTAATTTAGTGTATATATATTTTTCCTTTCCTTTCATCTTTAGCTTGCTTATTGAGTTTTCCCTTGGTTGGAAGATGTCAACGAAGTCTTCGGTCTACCTAGGATTCGCAAACGGAGCTAGTCTTCATACATGGAACTTGGCTTCTGTCGCTTGGGTGGTGTTGAGTAAAATATATGCTATCTATTTTGACATTAAATTTTCAACCTGGGGCCCGTAAACTTCGACATGCCACCACTGTATATGCCGGTATAGAGATCTAATCTAACCTAGCCTTGCCTTATCTAATCTAATGCCAATAAATTCAAATAAAAATCTAATCTAATCTAATAAAGAAATTATTTGAATAAGTAAACACTCCTTCAACATCAATCATTCACTCTATCACGTAATTGTTGGAAAGTACTCTATTAAAATCACTAACTCAAGCAAAGCCATAAACTCATAAACTCATAATTTAACACTTAATTAAAAATCTTAATTCAAATTCATACTTAAAATGATGATAAAAACACTATGTACAAACCTACATCTCAAATTTATAACTAAGACTTCATTAAAATTCATAATCTAAAATGAACTAAACTATCATTGAGAATCATATCCAAAATCAACTAAAATGATTTTTCAAAATTAGAACTCAAAATTAATTTCTATCCTAACACGCTGAAGAAAAATTGACAAGTGAATGAGTCATACATAGAGTATATGCAATCGTAAGTAACCCTATCTAAATTAAAACTCTATCAAAACTAAAACTAATAAATTTAATCTATCAAGACTACAAGTAAATCTATTTAAATTAGTACTTTGTCAAAATATCAAAACTGAAGAAAAGATAAATAAACTCTGTCAAAAGAACCAATCTAAACTACTTATCTGTCGAAGTTATTGGAACTAAAGTAATTAATCAACACTTAAATGAAACTGTCTAAATTAGTATCTGACAGGATAACCTATAGCTAGGAAGAAAAATACACAACATTGTAATTAAACAACTCTACAACCTGCAACAAAATATAATCATTAACACATAGGCATGGACATCCTTATATGATATACAAAAATCAAAAATAAATCTTCAATGTACAGGAAGATGGATTAGAAAATCAATCTGCAATTAAAAGGAATACAAATTAGATAATCAATTTATAATTAACATGTACAATAACTGAAACTGAAAACTACATACAACACAAAAACAAGTATAATGTCTAACTAATAAATAAGATAAACACATCTATCTATTGATGTAGATTCACCCAGACAACTAGTGCCCCCCCCATCACATTGTGGCTACTCTCCAACAACAAAACACAGGCTTCACTCAATGCAATTATGTCATTAATGAAAAAAAATAAAATCTGGAACAAAAGCTGCAGAGAATGTCTCAATTACACAATGAAATGTCTTTTTAAAATTCTGTTCTCTGGTATTTCCACTACTGGTGGTATTTATAGGTGAATTACATCTCCAGAGGTCGACCACTAGAAGGGTCGACCTCCTCTAAAAATAGAAAATTATTTAAATGAGTTGCTAACGACTTTGGCTTCTAGAAACTGAATGAGCCACTCACTGATTAGCATAACTTCCTAATATGAGATGTCAAGAGCTCAGTAGCTGGAGGCCAAGAGGGGGCACAAAACCCAGGTTGTTGATTCATCCACCATAGGTCGCTAATGTGCTAACCGCCAACTCCTTTGCACTCCGAGTGCCATATGGAGTGTCATATTAAGTGCCAAATGTCGCATTAAAAACCATGAACTCATATCAATCCATTCAAAATTTCAAGAAACGAACCAAGTGGGACCTAATTGGGCATATTACGCACAAAACCCATTTTTCATATGTTTTTTATTCGAATGCATCCTCCCAAAAATTAATATTTATGTTTTTTTCCTGTAATAGTGTCAGATGAAGGTCTGGATGGAGGATTGGATTACAATTCCAACCTGTTGCAAGAAAACCAGAATGTTAGATATTTATAAACATTAAAATGAATTGAATTGATCTCAAAATCATTACAAAAATGCCAATTATACATACTTCATGTGAATCCATCATAAATTGATATATAAACCTTTGAAACTCCTTCAAAATGGCTAATATGAATCATAACATATGTAATATTGGTGAAAAAAGGATTCAATCATCGCAATAAAAAAATAAAAATATAACCCCAACATTACCCCCATGCCTAAGGATTTGCAGGTCCCACTACAAACAAAAATGAATTACCTAACATAACTAGACTCATGAAGGAGGGGGTGGATTAGCTTTAGAAAATTCTCCCTATTGTCCTGGAGACTTTGTCTTGTGCCTCTTACGATGTTTCACTTGTGCCTGGAGGCTACAATTTTCAATGGTCATTTGATCAACCAATCATTGGAGAGAATTCACTTTTTCTTATAATACTGCATTTTCATGGCGGAGATGCCTATCCATAGTCTTTTTCTCTTCCAACTGTTGAAGCAACTGAACATTTTCTTGTTGTAATTTTGCAATGACTGGAGTATGATCAGATTTTTCAAAGGAGGGTTTGTATCCCTTGATGGATGTAGAGGGTCTATCATCTTTGGAAGATGATGTAGGCATATGTGAGGTAGGAGTAATGAAGTTCTTGTGAGAGGGAATAGGTTCAGATTTTACTACTTTATCGGGATCCAAGTCTTCTGCAGAAAATTCCCTGAGTATTTTATGGGGGCTTTCATGATTGGAGGATACTTAGATAGGATCTTAAGTGCTTGGGTATTTTACATTAGGATTTCCAATTGCACCCCATGTACTTCCTCAAAAAGATTCCCCTTTGAACCGATTGGCTCCTCTTCTATTCGTAGGGACTATAGGGAAATATTGTTGAATTGAATCTTATAACTTCTTAGGTTGAGTATAAACATGTGTTGAAGGATATGGGAAATTATCAGCAAGATTTTTGGTTTTCTTTCCCCATGAGGCTACAGGGGAATCAACAATTTTATTGGCCTTTTGATCAGATAGAGAGATAGTTTGAGTTGGAGGATTTGGAGTCTGTTAGAGTCCAGTAGTCACCAATGATAAAAAATAATCTTTCAAGGTTATTGTTGGGTTCCTAGGTCAAATGTTTATATTTTCAAATAAAATTTGACATGCCTTTCTATTGCCAAATGATTCTTGAGCCATCGCCTCCACTATGTCAACAATACATTGAAGGCACTATTGCAGCAAAATTTGAAAAGGACAGGGAGTATTTTCTTGGAAGAGCCAATGAACACCTGGATATGATCCTGAAAAAGGACAACAGGGACATCAATATTCAGAGACACATGTCCATGCACTAATACATTAGAAAATGGATTAGAAAAAGTCACTCAAAAGTGTTCTACAAAATCACACTGCGCTTTTGACTCTGTTTTTGGTCATCATTTTCAAAAGAGTTTTTTGACCAAATAAAGATGAATTTTGGAAAACCAAAGGAGTTGTTTTCTAAGGACCTATCAAATAATAATAAAAATTTTCATTTTTTACACAGGTATCATATATTGGGATATATTCAACTTTCTTAGAGGCCTATCTCAAAAAATCAAATTCTCTAATCTAATTGCCTGATTTTGGTCATAATTTTCAAAAGAGGTTTTTGACCAAATAAAGATGAATTTTGGAAAACCAAATGAGGTTTTTTCTAAGGAAATACCAAATCAAAATAATCTCCCTCAGTGTTTACACATGTAGCATATATTGGGATATATTCAAATTTCTTGGAGGCTTATTTCAGAAAATCAAATTCTCCAATTTAATTGCCTGTTTTAGTCATTCTTTTTTGAAACATATTCCAAGAACATGGGAATGAATTTCACAAAAATGAGAGAGTTTGGTTTTAAAAATAACCTTATATACAAAAAAATCTCCTCTTTTTGTAAAATGTGTTATTTTTAAAGACCTATCAGTCCATCTTTGAACCCTATTTTTTCACTGCACTTTCGTCATAGTCACTGCACTTTTGGAAAAAAAAATTGAATCCATTTTGAAGGGGTTAGATGTAGGGTTTTTCTTGGATTAGTGACTCTAGGGTGTATAGGACATATTGATATTTCCATTATAACTTGTTTCATTAAAAAAATCATCGAGGAAGGCCTCCAAATCATCCTCTAAATTTGTTGCTCTTCTGTTACAATTTGTTGCCATTTCCATGTTTCATACGATTATAAGCATAATTCCTATGATTTGGAAACCATGGCCTAGATCCCTAGACCTAGACTCTCATCCAAAAAACTCCAATTAAACCCACACTGAGATAAATACCTAGCCTAATACAAAGAAACTTATCCTTGTTCCTTTATTCATAGGTGTGTAACACATATCTGTAGTGAGTTTAACAATGTGTTATTGATCTATAATTGTCACAAAGAACCAGTTAAGAAGTATTCCATTATATAAACATAAAAATAAATAAATAAAATTAAAATATATATTATAACACAAAGTGATGTCAGTGGTCTCTAATTTAGCATTTCAATAAATAAAAATAATTATTGATATAATAGCCCATGTCATGAAAACAATATACATAAATTTTACAAAGATTCGATTTCTTCTTCTCATGGATTATAGATAGGAAGTATTTATCATTTGTCATACCATGAAACCCATCCCCCAATCCTAAGTATTGTGACACCTCATAATAAAAAATATAGTTAACTAGTCAATTCTCCCAATAGCCTAAGATTTACAGCTTTCCAAGTGTAGAGATAAATTTCACACATCGGTCTGACCAGATGGTTAGAATATGGCCCCACCTATAGGATAGAACATTCTACATATAGTTAAGAAGAGATAGGAAAGAGAGTCTTAAGATAGTATTAAATTTATTTCCCAATGGAAGAGTTATGGAGTTTATTGACCTTAGCTTAGCCATGCATACTTCTTTTTATCTTTGTCTACAAGTAATTTCCTACATCAGGACAAGTTTAAGATTTAAGAATTTTATTTATTATTTTTTGGTCAAATTATCATCCTCGCTAGGTAGAAGGCCTCGTTGCCAACAAGCCTATTCAATAATCCAATGGGTTTACCTAGTCATACCACAGGATGGTACCCGCTGCCAACATACTTGTTCAGTATCCCGACGGGTTAGCCTCTTACACCCTCAAAGACTGGTCCACCATCTTTTAAGATTTTAATATAAAGATTTCTTTTTGGCAAGAAGATGAGGAGATAGCTCTGAAAATTTTATTTAATACTAGGATGGTATTTATGTTAGAGTATAACTCTCCTTTATGTATTCCTTAAAGATTGTCCTGATGTAAGGGGTACTTAAGTGAACGTATCCTTGTTGGAAGTAGGCCAAAGTAGAAAAGCAAGGCGATTTTGGGAAAGAAAGAATGCAGGAGGAAAGAAACAGTTGGAAGGAAGAACAACACGTGCACATGCAAGGAAGACCTAACAATGGTAGGGTTAGGGTTTTGGTAATTTATTGTAATGGTTGAAGAGCCCAAAATGTATAAATATAGATACATAGCTATCATAAGGGGTTCAAATTATTTTCTAGATATAAGTCATTATTTTAGAGAGAGCAATTGCAGTGAGTAGATATGTGTAATACTTGGATGTATGAGCTAATTTTGTAAGATTTTGAGCTAAAGAGGACTAGGGAGGGTATATTTTTAGGGTTAGATCATAAGCTGAGGAGCTTGGTGTGATCTAGTCCGCCTCATATATATTTGACCAAACTGAGAAGAATTGTAACATGCACAATGTTGTAGATGAAAAAATACTATAATAAAAGAGCCAAGAGCCATATCTTTGTGGACGTAGCCCAGGAGGGGGTGAACCACGGTAACATTTGTTTTATGTGATGAATGCATGCATATATTTATCGTCTTCAGTAGTTATTATTATGTTTAATGAATGAGTTTATATATTTTCTAGTTATTTGCAAATGACGGTATATTGTGTTTACAAGATATAATAGTGGCTATATATACATCTCTCATATCTCGCACTCAATCCTAGGGTGTAAACACCTGATTATTATAGCTACCCATTCATACTATCTCAGGTGAGACTGCATAGTGCACCCTATGCGTTGTGTTGCCTTCTGGTTTACCAGGAGGGCTGATAGTTTTAGAGGTTTTGTTGGAAACCCATACATACATGAAACCTGGGTCAATAAACTTAGACAAGTAGATACAAGAAGAAATACCAACACATGGTTTTGTTTCCATCGATAGGAACAAGAAAGGATTGAGTAGATGAGATAGGTTGAGCAAGAGAAGAGTAAAGAAAAGAAGAAATTAATGAGCCATTAGAAGGGAATGTTGAGACCGTGGAATCCCACAAAACCCAACATTGAAATCTGGTTGAGAACAAAAGAGTTGGAGTTTGCACAAAAAGATAACAAAAACCCCAGAATAACACCCCACAACTATCTTGAGAAATATGTGTTTACTGATTTGCATGAAGTCTTTTTCTACAATTTTCCACACTTATTATAGTAGTGGATACTAAGGTTGAAGGATAACCATGCAACAAACTAGATTCGATAGTTAGATTGGACCCTAGTATAGATCGAGCAGTTATAGCACATAAATAATAAATTCACCCGTGCAGTAGATTTTTGGTTTGAAAGTATTGTTGCAGGTTTTATAACAGAGTTTGCAGTCAACACAGTGAAGTTATATAGTGCAACAGAGAATGAGTTTCTATGTGGACCTTGAGGAAGGTACATTTGATCGTTGTATATTTCTATTAATATACTACTATACAATAAAGGTGTAATGACAATGGATTCAGACAACTAAACTTCCCTGTGTGCATGGGGGAAGGGAGGAAGCACTGACAGAAAGAGGATAAATTGAAGGAGGAAAGGATAAGGGAAAGAAGGAGGAACCCTTGGACCCAATCATTATGGATTATGACCATATCAAGTAGCTCATGGTGACAGCTGGAAAGATGCGTAGCTGAGTACCCTACCAATACAAGGTGAATACCAAGATGAGAGTTGTAGCCATGGGGGAAGGCTTGGCAAGTGATGAGGAAGAGGTAGAGGATCCCCAGGCTGTGGAGCAGATTGAGGAAATCCTAGGTGCAACATATGAGAGGAATATGAGAGGTCCAAGAATGGGAAGAGAAGGCAACAATCCTATCCATATTAATGTCAATGTGGAACCCATAAACCCATGTGAGACTAATATACCAAAGAGAACACCACCGTTTAAACAACCGAAGTTCAGAAGTAGTCAAACAACAAGAAGCACATATACACAAGGAACAACAATTGGAGGGGCTATCTCAAACAACAAAAGTCAAGTATCTACACCACGCGGAGGTAGTAGTTCAACATTCAAAATGGTAGGACATGATCCCACCATCAGATTATCATAATTTAAAGGAGAAGCGTCATAGGACCCAGAAAAACATCTGTTCATCTATGAGAATATTTGGGAATGAAAATAGATCACATAAGAGGATACCAAATTGGCAAAACTAGTGATTACACTAAGGGATCGCACACTGGATTGGTATATGAGCTTAGCTACAAACAATCCACCATCGACAACTAGAACATTTGCATATATCAATAAATTGTTGATCAACAAATTCCAGAAGACGAGTTCAGAAGATCTGTACATGAACAAAATGATCGAAATAAGAAAGAAACCAGGAGAATCTGTATGGGAGATTTACCATAGATTCAAGTGACTGAAGGGAAATTTAAAATATCTCATGACCGATATGCAACATCAACACCTTTTTTTCAACTCACTACTCCCACACTTAAAATACCCATTGTGACAACAAAAGTTCCATATGCAGGCATAAACTCTACAGGCAGCCCTGCAACTGGAAGAAAACCAGTATCAACAAACAAACCTAGTTATTGAAGAACTAAAGAAGGATTTGAAGAACTTATTGTTTTAGCTAAAGTAGAATCAGAGTAAGGACAAACAAGAAGTTGTTTGGTGCACTACATGCAGGATGGAAGGGCACCACAAGAATGAATTTCCAACATTCATGTAGTATATGGCAGCCAAAATGCCAAATCCGTTACCCATAGGAGGATTATGGTGTGAAATCTGCAAGAAACGGGGTCATGATTCATATCACTGCATGATGATGCAGAAATAACAGATAATCCCAAAGAGTTCATATTGCACCTTTTGCAAGTCAGTTGGCCACGATGACAAAGACTGTAGAGCTATGGAGTTGATGAGAGAGAGGACAGCATATGCATATAGAGTACAAGAAAAAATGATGAATGGGAAAGCTACACCATAGTTTACTCAAGTTACAACTCCATACAACACTATGCATCAATAGTATAATATTGCACAAAACCCATAGTACAACGCAACACAACCTTAGTACAATCAGGTGCCTTAGTATAACACGCTAAGAGGAGATCAAGTGGGATATATAGGTGGAGGATGAGCACGAGGAGGTTTTGGATGAGGTAGAGGACCAGTCATATGTCACAATTGTCAACAATCGGGAAATTATGCAAGGGAATGTCCTCTTCCACTAGCAATGTGTATGTATTGTCGTGCATCAGACCATGATACAGAAGAATTTCTGAAACTATTAGTAAAGATTAAGGAAAAGAGAAACCAAAACAACCAGAATGTTCAATGGATCTTAGCCGAAGCAAGGGATGAAGGAAGGAACATCAACATAGTTACCTGTGAAGGAGCTAAAACAAAAAATGACATAGTTTGACAAGATATAGTACAAAACCAGTGGGTGAAGAAGAACACCAAACCAAGGAAGCAGTTCAACACACAAAAGGAGAAGGAGATATTTAAGAAAGAAATACAATAGTTTCAGAAGGAAGACATGGCATCAACTTCAACTGAGAAGCAATGCAAGGAATCACCACAGTACGAGATGCCTCCACTATTGGATCATACCAACGAAATGAAATCCATGGGACAAGTAAGTAAAATCAAAGGATTTTTGCAATCATGTGTAAAAGTATTAAATGATCCATCATCTATGAAAAAATTGCAAAACATACTAGAAAAATGTAGCATAGAGACAGAATAAAAACTAGAACAAAAGATAGTCAATCACCTACATACAAGGAGAAGAACAAGTAGAGAGTTCATAGTGAATTCCAATATCGAAGATTTCAACATGGGAGATATCATACTGGATCTAGGATTGAAAGTTAATGTATTACCAAAGAAGACATGGAAATGCATGGGAGATCCCACATTAGGATATTCACCTATTCAAATGAAACTAGCAAACCAACATAGAGTCCTACCAATCAGTAGACTAAAAGGAGTAATAATAGACCTAGATGGTGTTCGCACTAAAGGATACTTTGAAGTGACTGAAATAGTGGATTACACAACACCATATCCAGTGTTGGTTTGGATTGGGAGTTTGACAACCAGGACATAATAAAATTAAAGACAAGAAAAAAGACATTTGAGTCTGGAGATTATAGGGTCATTGCACCATTAGACCCATCGGAAGGGGAAATGTTTGTAGAACCTATGTGCTTAGACTTAGAGGAAATCAACCAGTTGTATAGAACAAATTCACGTGATGAGGATTACCTAAACCCAACTGTAGACATAATACTCAATTGGTGGAGCATTGCTTCATGTGCAACAGACTCAGACACCGGTTTAGAGAACTGGAAACAAAGGCTACACAAAGTGTCCATGAGAATATGTGAAAGAATAGACTGTGTAGTAAGATGGGTTGGCAAAGAGGTAAGGGAACCACCTAGTTTCCATGGAGTAAATGACTTGGAAACATTCTTGGCACAGTATGAAGACAAATTCTTAGAGAATCAAAGACTATTAGCACTTGATATAGAACTCAAGGTCGCACCTGCAAGATTGTGGGGCGCACACAAAGAGACAATCATAGATTGGTACCAATGTAAGAGGTTACTACGCATAAGGTTTGATGCATAACAGAAAAACAACAAATAATAGAGGTACGATGGGGCACTAGTGGAACACTTGGAGAAGTGTAGAATGTTGTGGAAAATGACACCCCTAGAGGAAAGGACCCATCATTTCATACATACTCTAGAGGGCATACCAACAAACTGGTACATAGACCAAGAAATGTGTAGAGGAACTGCAACCTGGATGACATTGCAGTAGAATTTTATAGTCACTTTCTCATTCAAACATGAGAACCCCAACATAGATGAAGATATTAAACAAATAAGAGGAGTGATATTCATCAAGGGACCAGAAGTCAAACTCATAACAGAATAACAACAAAAGAACAAATAGACAGTCAAGGAACTATTGGCATGTTACCATGTGCAAGAGGAAGCACTAGATGAAGACGATCCATGCGATATTCAGATTGAAGAAGAAGAAGGTGAAAGAGAAGTGGAAGGACCACCTATATAATAAGAAGTTATTACCACATCAATCAAGGTAAATAAATTCAACATTGAGATAGTTGATAATGCCAAAATGGCCATCATTGGAGATTACTGGGATGAGCAAATAGTAAAAGGCATAACAGAGTTACTGCACGAGTACAATGACTTGTTTCCCACAACATTTATAGAGATGAAGGGTATAGTTGGAGAGCTAGGAGAGATGAAGATACCACTCAGACCTGGTGCGATATTGATCAGACAATGAACATATAGATTCAATCCAATATATAAGTAGAAATTCAAAGATGAGATCGACAGGATGCTCTAAGATGGAATCATAGAACCGGTCGAAGAATTAGAATGGTAAACCCGATGGTAGTACAAGACAAGAAACAAGGAGGAATAAGGATATGCGTCAACTTGAGGAAGTTGAATGATGCATTCCTACATGACCCATTCCCTACACCTTTCACAGATGAAGTGTTAGAGAACGTAGGTGGACATGAAGCTTACTCATTCATTGATGGATTCTCAGGCTACCATCAGATCAAGATAGCACATGAAGATAGATACAAGTCCATGTTTGCAACAGAATGGGGATCCTACCATTACATAGTTATGTTGTTTGGACTGAATAATGCACCAACAATATTTTCTAGAGTAGTCATCGTCGCATTTAAATAATTCATCCACTAGTTTCTTGAAGTATACCTGGATGACTAGACAGTCTATAGTTTGTTTAAATACCATGTAGAAGTCTTACACCTGATGTTAGAAAGATGTAGGGAGTGCCAAATATCATTGAACATAAATAAATGCATATTTGGAACATGGTTTGGGATACTATTGGGTCATATAGTATGTAAACAAGGTTTACTAGTAGATACTACAAATATTGTAGTAATTGTTAACTTACCACCACCAAAAATAGTCTGTTGGCTAAGAGAGACATTGGGACACACAGGATACTACAGGAAATTTATCAAAGGGTATGCACATATTAATACACCAATGGAAAAGATGTTAAGAAAGGATACAAATTTTTAGTGGAATGACGAGTGTCAACATGGTCTGGATATATTTAATGAAAAAATGGTCGTTGTGCCAATATTGGTATTTCCAGACTGGGAGAAGAGATTCCAAGTGCATGTAGATTCATCAGCCATAACACTTGGAGGTATCTTGATGAAGATGAGAGAAGGAGACTTGGATTATCCGATAGCATTTGAGAGAAGGAAACTATCAGAATCAGAGAAGAACTATAACACCACAAAGAGAGAAGGCCTAGCTATGATCTACAAACTAGAAAAATTTAGACATTACTTATTGGGGAAACATTTTAAGATGTTCAGAGATCACTCAGCCCTAAAATACCTAGTCAACAAGCCAATGTTGGGGGGGAGAATTTTTCGATGGTTACTACTATTTCAATAATTTGACCTTGAATTAATCGTCAAGCTAATAAAATTGAATGCAAGACCTGACCATCTATCAAGGGTCACAAATGGAGAAGAAACTATGAATTTAGAAGAAAACTTCCTGGATGCACAATTATTCTCAGTCCCAATCGTTGATGAATACTTCACATATATTATCCAGTACTTAAGCACGAGTACTGAGCCACAAGAATATAACACCGCGCAGAAGAAAAACCTAGTAGTCCGACCTGTAGACTATCAACTATTCATAGGACGCTTATACAAAATGGGCATAGATAGCATTTTGCGGAGATATGTGTTAGAAAATGAAATACTGAGAGTCTTAACATAATCCCATGAGGGAATATCAGGAGGACATTATACAGACAAAGCTATCGTGCATAAGGTATTGCATGCAAGATTATGGTGGCCAACGATTCACAAATAATCGAAGGAATACTATCAAAGATGCGATGTTTGTTGGACAACTGAGAGGGGGGAGGTGAATCAGTTGTTACCATGATTAAACAATTATAATTATTTTAAACTCTTTACAAAGCATTCAATGACAATCACAATAATGCAGGAAGGTAGGCAATAGAATATTCAACATCAATCACAGACGTGAAATATACAGAGATAGATATTTCCTCAAGAAAACCATAAAGAGAAAGACCTATTCTTCTTGATATGATAAGTAATCTTTATTTTCTGTACATTATCACTCTTATGAGAACCAAATCATTGTGAGGATACCACCTCTGTTTTGCAAGATGCAACTTGCTAAGAGAACCAACTCTCTGGTTTCTCTAACACCCACTAGAAGGAAGCACCAACTCTCTGGTTTCTCTAGCACCCACTAGAAGGAAGAACCAACTCCCTAAGTGTTCCAGCACCGACTGGATGGAAGCACCAACCTCCAATCACATAGGCACCGACCTGTATAACAGAGAAAAATAGTTCTCCCTTGCACCACCCTACCACCCTAGTTTCTCTGGCTACAACCAGATGGAAGCTACAACTCCTTGGGTTCAAGCACCCACTTGGAACTCCGAGGACAACAATCCTCCCTAGAACCTCCCTACCACCTTGAAATATAAATCTTTTCTTTCTTGAATTTATCACAGTGATATAACATTTATCTATGGCTTACCAGTCTCATCATTGTTCTGCTACATTTCTCTGCTCTACCTACATCAATGTCTCTTTCCTCGTATCTGTTGCACTTTCTATTCTTCTCTCAGATATGAATTTTTGTTCCTTTTTTCTTCTATGATTTATGCTCTATTTCTTCTTTCCATTCTATGCATCACACCTCTTCTGTGCACTTCAAATCTTGCACATAGCATGCTTCTACCCGCATGAAAAACACTCAACAACAACCCCCCCATCTTCTTTTTTCTGCGTCTCTTTATTATGCCTATTCCTCTCCTAGATCCTACATGCAAATCATCATCTTATTTGGCAGTTATACTGAGTCTTTTCATCATCAGTGGCTTATCCTGAGATTCTCTACCTTCTCTGGTAGTGTGACTCTTCATGTTCTCTGTCATAGTTAAGCTTTATCCTCTCTGTTGTAGTTACCGTCTTGGAAATATTTTCATTTGTCAATCATCTATATGATGAGCCTTCATTCCAGTGGAATTTACCTTGAGTCTCTTCATATTATCTAACAATCACCCTCCAGCTCCTTGAGTTCTCTGGTAGATGAAATCAATCATTTTCTGCAGTTACAACTAGTTCGACTCTTAGTAAGTACTGTGAGAACCTCTGTGCACTCATGTCTTTGGTGAATTTTTCCCTTTTTGAGAAATCTACATAGTGGGTGCTAGGTTTTCTGGTGAATCCCCTTCCTTTCACATGACCATCAGCAGTGACCATATGCCTAACCAACACTCATTTCATGATTTTTCATTTTGGGTGATCGACTGCGAGTCACCTCGATTTTCCCAACTCGTGAAACTCCGAGGTGGAGCCTAGCACTGCTAGCTCCTTCCCTTCTCTTCTGTTGATGTGACCACTAGCTATCACCACATCCCTATTTGAAAAGGAATTTCACGAATTCGACGATCTCCATTGTAAATCCTAGTGACGTGCTAGCTCCTCCCTTAACTTTCATCAATGTGACCATGATATGTGACCAAGGGCCAAGCAAGAGAGGTGCTTCACGATTTTTCATATCGTGAACTCTTGCTATGAGATTCCTCAAAACTCCCAGCTCGTGAAACTCTGAAATGCTTCATATCATATCAATGGTCAAGATCTCTCCCTCTGATCGATGGCTGTGATTGTTTTGCGAATTTGCATATCACGAGTTCCTACAAATATCACCTTTGACTTCTCCAGCTCATGAGTCAGTGAAATGTTTCTATCTCACCATGTTTCGTATGGATCCATTGACCTATATCATTTTGTGACTTTTCATTTTATGGAGTTAGAGGATGGATCTCGATCATTATCCTCTTCACAGTTGTGCTGGATCCAACAGTTTCGAGTCCTTCATGCTCCGATCTGACAGCTGAGGTCTAATCTCCTCCTCTTCATGCTCCTCCTATCTAGACTCTGATCTAATAGACATCGGGTATTCAGTATTGGTGATCCAACGACCATTGTCACTCCTCCTTCTGAGCTTTGGCTTCCTCAAATATCTAAGTGTCAAAGGCCATGACCTTTGATCCTTTTGCATTCCTTAATGTATGGGATGACATCTACACATCTCAGAACACTATCTCTCCTCATCTTTGGAAAAAGTTACCCTCAGCCCTAGCGTAGACTTGTTCTCTGTGTGAAACATTGCACTATCTACATGTAACTCTACACTATCTCTTCTGAGCTTCTCGAGTTTGCTCATCTGCATCTTCCCAAAAGACTTCCAGTGGCCACCTGACACATTCTGCCTTTCTCATCTTCTAGTCTCTCAATCTTTGGTTTGTTGTTGTTATCTCCTGTAAACATGCCATCATTATTGTTTTTCTTGCCATCAATAACAAGCACACTCTTCCTGTAAACATGCCAACAATATCCCCCTTTGGCATTGATGGAAACCCTAAATGACAACACTGAAAAACTGCAATATTCTTCTTAGAACTCCAACTGTAACATCCACACATTTTCTCCCCCTTTGACATCAATGTCAAAGACAACATGCTCCCCCTAATCTATTGTAGTATTTTTCAAAGGTGTCAGATATTCAACCAACACATACTCTCTCTGACAGGATGGACTCTCTTAGTTTGATAGTGGGGTCACACCCAACTTTTAGCGTCGATACTCAAACTAATCTTGTGCAATTGGTTTAGTGAAGATATCAACAATATGATCTTTGGATGGGATATAATGCAAAGAAACCACAGAGTTGGTTACATTTTCCCTCAAGAAGTGATACTTAATGGGTATATGTTTGGTCTTGGAGTGAAAGATAGGATTCTTTGACACACTAATTGCACTGGTATTATGACAATGAGTTGGGATCGGTGCAGTATAATTTACCTCCAAGTATGGAAGGGTCGGAATCATCCACAACACTTGGGTACAGCAGGTGGCAGCTAGAATGTATTAAACTTTTGTAGTTTATAAGGAAATGGAACCTTGTTTCTTGATCAACCATGATACAAGAGAATATCCTAAGAAGAATGCACCTCCACTTGTGATTTTCCTTTCATCCACACAGTTATCCCAATCAACATATGAATAGACTAATAGTTGAAAATTATGATTCCTAGGATACCATAGGCCATAGTTCATTGTTCCTTTTAAATATTTGAATATTCTTTTGACGGCTATCAAATGACTCTGTTTAGGTGCAGACTGATACCTTCCTACCATTCCAACAAAATGCATTATGTCTAGATGAGATGTTGTGATGTACAATAGGATGCCTATCATAGACCTATATGAACTCTGATTAACATCAGGTGAGTCGTCATCCTTTCTTAACTTGCATCCAGTGACCATGGGAGTGCTCATATGTGTTGAGTCTTCCATTTGAAACCTCTTCAACATTTCTCTTAGATATTTCTCTTGAGAAAAAAATATTCCTTCATATCTCTGAGTAATTTGCAGACCAATAAAAAATTATAGTTCCCCTATCATAGACATTTCAAATTCAAACTGCATGGCAGAAGCAAACCATTGTACCAATCAAGCATTATTGCTTCTGAATATGATGTCATCTACATAGACCAACACAATGAGAAAATCATTACCCTATGTCTTGATATATAGGTTGTTATCAATTGTTCCTCTCTTGAATCCTTTGTCTTGAAGATACTTATCCAGTCTATAATACTAGGCACGGGGAGCTTGTTTCAACCCATATATTTATTTCTTCAGCTTGTAGACAAAGTCAGGGTTATCTGACAGTTGGAAACCCTCTGGTTTCTTCATATAGACTTCTTCTTTCAGATATCCATTTAGAAATTCTGATTTGACATCCATTTGATAGACTTTAAACTGTTTATGACAAGCATAGGCAAGAAACATTCTAATAGCTTCTAATCTTTCTACAAGCGCAAATGTTTCATCAAAATCCATTCCTTCTATTTGAGCATATCCTTTGCAAACCAATCTAGCCTTATTTCTTACAATATTTCTTTGCTCATTCATCTTATTTTCTTAGACCTATTTTGATCCTATTACATTTTTATTTGTTGGTCTAGGAACGAGTTCCCAAGTGTCATTCTTTTCAATCTAGTCTAGTTCCTCATTCATTGATTTTAACCAATTTACATCTTTACTAGCTTCATTAAAGTTCTTGGGTTCCACCATGGATATGAAGGATATCTGTGATTTATGAGTGTCTTTGATTATCCTTCTCCTAGTTTGTAAACCTTTGTCTTTCTCACCAATTATCTGACTTGAAGGATGATTCTTTTGAGTAATTCTAGAGGAAGGATTTGATGCTCTCTGTTGATTTGAGTCTGGTTGAGTATTTGTATCTTCATCTGACTTAGAGTCTTTTTTTTTTTTATTCTTGCACCTGTTCATTTTCAACTTCATATGTGTCCTCTATAGAAGTCTCAATATTGCTCACCTCTATTACTGGGAGTCCTTCATCAACCTTTAAATCAATGCAATCAACTAGTTTATGAAATCTTTTATTAAATCATCTATATCCTTTACTATTGGTAGCATATCCTAAGAGGATTCCTTCATCAGCCCTGTCATCATACTTGCCAAGGTTTTCATTATTATTCTTTATGTAG
>JZKD02S1915650.1:7665-40090 GCA_000966675.3 Picea glauca
TGAGCGTTCTGCTCCTGTGTATGCTGCGTTCAAACACTGGCTCTTTCACATCGCTCATCATGTGCTCTTCTCCATGGCACCGGTGGTGCGAATTGAGTCGAACGGTAGTCAAGCCCTGCTAGTGTTCGATAATGCCCAAAAATATTTACAAGATAATGGTTGGCTCACGTTTGTACAGAGGTTTGAGGGTTTTAATTTGTTTGTTGCACAATAGTTCGCCCTGCGTTTTGATGGGTGTAGGGCCAAAATAGGTGACATTCAGCTTGAAATAAATGAAGAGTTCATCAGATCTGCCACAGGATTAGCAGCCACGGGATAGCGATGGTTTAAAAACTCTAAAGTTGAGGAGGTTCCATGGCCGTTATTGTTCGTCTCACGGAAGGTCACATCCTGTGATAGAGGTATGCCTATTTCCACGCTTAAACCAAGGTGGCATGATATTTTGATAGTGGTTAAACAATTTGTGACTTGTGAGGGTCGGTATGGACTGGTTTTTCCTTATAACCTTTGACTGTTAATGAATTTCATGGGTTATCCATTGAATATGTCATTTTATTTCCAGAATAGTATTTATAAAATGGCTAAGAGGTTTAAACGAGAGAAGGCCGATAGTAGCTTGTTTCACCATGTCTTGATCAGACTCATCGTCGTTCATCATTTAAACCTCCACGACGATAATTGGCAAGATTTTATCTCTCAGAATGGTTTTGTTGATTCATAGTCTGTCCAAGTTGATAATTCTATGGTTAGTGAGACTAAGGTCGGGCCACCTGTGCCTTTGCATGCCCTTATACCCTCTACTAAACCCTCGGTCAACCCTGATATCGATCCACCTGACATCATAATAGACAAGACAGAGGCTGTTAAAAAGCTTGTGAGAAAAAAGGTCAAGGGTAACCCTACTATCGACGAAAAAGATAAAAAGAATGCTTGACTCATATCGAGATTGGCCCAGAATAAACCTACACCTAGTGCTGAGCAGAAGCCCATAGTCCTCAGTGAAGACTAAAAATTTGATGTCGAGCGCTTCCTAGCTAGTGAGTATCCTTATTCCCAAGGTCTGTGCTCCGAGCCATCCTATGAATTCGTTTCTAATTTTCCCCCGTGCTTAAAGAACAATCCTAGTTACCCATGGATCAAGCTACCTAATGAAACCCTCGATGATTTAACCAAACCCTCGACTGTTATTTTGAAGCCCGAGCAGTCGTCATGCAGCCAATGTAATGTGTGGTTGGAACGATACTATACAGACGTTCCCTTATTACAGTCGAAGATCAAATCATTGGAAAACCAAGTGTTGACAAGTGAAAGGGACAAGCTTCAAGCTAATGATAAGAAGCAGAAAACCACTGGTTCCATTGTTTTTAGGAATCTCGAATCGGCTACAGCCTTTGTCAATTCCAAAAAGTCATGACCAAGTTGTCTGCTTATTATCCAGGTATGAATTTTGATATCAATTCTGTTCTATGAATTGCTAGGATTAATATAATGAATTGAGTTTGGTTTTCAAATAGCTTTGTCCATTATTCGAAATGACTCTGTCATAGCCATATCAAAAATGGTTATGTTGTGGATCCTGTACATTGTTTTCGTTTTGCTAAATTTAAATGAAGTTATGATTTGGTTACACGATTTGGTCGTGCCCAGTTTAGCAATTGATTGGTTTTCACTAGGTTTGATTCGTTTGTCTGTTGGTTTGAGTTAACGAAATCAATGGTGTTTGCTTTCGCTTGGATTTTGTTTGTGTCCAACCTGAAGAAGAGGTTTTTACGCTAAAATTAGGACACGGTTCTATTTTGATTTAACATGATGTTGCTGTCATTGGATATCAATGGCTCTGATTTAGTTGTGATTTGATTGTTGAGACGATTTCATAGGATTGAATTGTCTGTATAAATACAATGTAGTCTATTAAATTGGAAAAACGACTATGTTTTGTCAACATTTTCGTTTGGATTTGGATTATATATGACCTGTGCAAAAGATCTTTGCACCCAAATCATGGAACTATTTTGATTCACAATGACTATGTCAAACTTAAACTGTTCGATTCGCTCTTGTTTTGATTGGATTGTTGCGTATCTTGAGTTAGCACGATTGTTTTTATGAGTTTGATTCGTATCGAAAATAGACTTGATGCTTCTCTGTTGATTTTAATTTTCAAAATGAGTTTGTTAAACTCAGATTGACATATGTTATCTTTGTTGAATTCGTATGAGAAAATTCGGTTAATAGTTCGTTTTGAAATGAATTCAAGTAATGATTTCGTTTAATGTAAATTGATTTTGTTTTCCCCCAATTGGCAATAACAAACGATTGGCCGATTCCTACAGATCCTGTTATCAACCAATTAATTCCACGATGATTTCGTTTGTGATAATTTACACACCAGTTTTGATTTGATTCGCTAATAGCATGGATCGTTTGTTTATGTTTAACATAGTGCTATCAATTTGAGAAAACAATCTTGTTGATTTGGTTTGGATTCAAAGTGATCTTGTGGATAGCTGAAGCAACCTTTTGTGTTGATTTCAATCAGTCTATGAAATGATTTCATTTCTTTTGAGTTATTCCATACGATTCTGTTAACCTGAATTAGTGATAACGAATCATAGGGAGTGTAACCATCTCTTTTGTCATTTAATTTGGTTTGTTCAAATTGCATACAAGTGTCGATTTAAATGATGCTCTCAACAATCAAATATTTTTCAATAGTTTGAATATATTTCTTATAGATTCGAATTGATTTTAATATGATTCTGTGTTTGATTTAGACTAGCTACAAAATCGCAAGATTATGTAGCTAGTCTTTAGGATTAGATTTTTATCAATTTCATCAACAAAATATCCTCTTAACTTGTCCATTTTTGTCCTCTTTCAGGTACATTCGAAATGCATTGGGCATGCTGTGGAAGTCTAGGAGATATTTGTGTGATATAGTTTTATTTTTAAGTTGATTAGTTTGATTTAGAGATAGAAACTTGGGATATTTTCCCAGATTTGTGTAAACAGTTTTGATAACTTCCACATGGATGTTTTACCCTGTGGGAGGTCTTTAAATACTTATTATTTTTTGTAATAAGGATTATCCTCACTTGTGGGAGAACCAGGCTATGGATTTCTAATACAAACTGAGACGAGAGTTGATGTCTTGCTACAACTTTCACTTTCAATATATCAAACTTTTGTTTCAAGTTTTATGCATGTCAGCTTGCAGTTGATTATAGACTACTTTAGCTATCATAATCTATTGCAGAATGATATGATTTGATTAATCTGTTATCCATATCTGCTCTCTTTCATTATTTTTTAAAGTACAACAATTACTTTGTTTCAGTTAATGAATCACAAATTTCTCTTCTTCGTTAATTGAATCATTTTTTATAGATCTTTGCATACAGATTTATCTAACTGTGAAGATTTATAAATCATAAGATTGTTGTAAATTTTTATGTCTTGTTTGTCCTGTAATAATATTTGAAGAGCACTGCAAATTTTTGTTTACGAAAAGCTCCTGGATAATTCAGTGTGGGTTTCCTCCCTCCGATCAGCTAAGATAATCAGTACATACAAGACAAACCTGGAGCGTTTCTTCAGGTCAGTTTGTTATTTGTTTGTTGGTCAATTTGTTAGTATAATTTAAGTAGTTTAGTTAGATATATGTGTAGTTTAGATTTGTAGTTAGATTTAGTATATTAGTTGTTTAGTTTAGATAGTTTTTATCTTATTTCTTTTTCATAAAATCGTAAAAATAAAAAAACATTATCTCTCACTGTCTTAGGACAGAATACAAATGAGTTTTTCAGGTTTTCATTCAAATCTGTAAATTGTTAATATTGTACATTTTGTGAATAAGATTTATTTCTGTTAGTAGTTGGATATTTAATTTCTTAGAGTTAGTATAGTATTAGACAGTAGATTGTATATATAGAATAGTCAGATTTGTTTAGTTTGTTTTAATAGTTATGTTTAGTTAGATTAGTTATTTTAGAGTAGTTTTCTTTGTTGTTTTCTTAGGACCTTAGATCGGCTAATGGAGTTGCTAAACCCATCAGGGTGGGTTATCCCAAATGGCTTGGGTTATTAGACAACCCCGGACCGGATCCACTCTCCCAGTTGACAGACGGTCAATTTTGCCCATCAACAGTAGCTTGGAAGGAACCATAGCTCTCGGATTTTATAGACAGGAAGGGGAAGTTCTACGCATCAAGATACAAAACCCTTGTTGATGATTGAATATGTTAGGACCAAAACAAAAACCTTACGAGGATGTAAATCCCCCTGCATTTTTATAGAGGTGGTACTCCTCTTTAGATTTTATTGAGATTTCTAAATATTCAGAATGTGGGACTTGACAGAAGTCTGTCGTACTAATTCAAAGAAACATCAATATTACAAGTAAATAAAAGGAAAAAAAAATGTTTTCTTTTTGAAGAAAGTTCCCGAGAAAGGTCCAGGAATTACAGATTTCACACATTTAAAGAAAATAAGAAAAATTTCCTTACATCCATCATAGTTTAGGATAAATATTTCTGATCACATAAAATAAAAAGAAGAAGATTTGCATGCATAAGAGAACTTTAACAGAGTGGACACATGGGCAACTCAAATAAATATAATGATATATCAACCTCAAATACTTTATATTATGAAAACAGGGTTACAAAGAACAATCAATATTGTTCCTAAAGTAGTTCTCTTGAAATTTATAAAAAATATATAGTTTGTTACATGTTATTTGAAATTGTAAATGCATTTTTCTTAAAGACTAGGATTGGGGCTCCTGTGGACCATAACGAAAATAAATACAAGAAATAATCTCTTAGAAGGAATATGGTGGGTGGTAGAAGAACAACAAGACCTGGTACGAAGAAAAGAGGAGTTATCAGTCTTAGGTTAAACCTTTCTAGTGAAAGAGGTGGAATAATTGGATGAAGGACTTGATAAATAAAAAGAATAATGTGATCAACATGAAATTACTATGATGGTCTCTCATGCTTTCATTTGCTTGCTAATGTCCTTTTATCGTTTTCATCAACGTTTACAGGAACCGTCTCAACTGCTTCTTTCCCTTCATTGGTAAGTTTATCAATAACTTTCTTGAACCATTCTTTGATGAAACTTTTCATTGGTGCCATGTTGATTTCATGCCATATTTTGATGTTGAACAACTAACCCTCTAAGTCTCTTAGATCAAGGGAAATTCCATGCAATGTTTATTCAATGTCCTGATTTTTTATGGAGTAATCCACTAGCCAGTTATCTATGGTGTCCTCATCATATTCAATTATACCATAGAAATTTTCAATTGACAGTCCTTTAAAAATATCAACTTGCTCATCAAATTGTTGTTTTGTTAGGAACAACGGGTTGAGGATCAACTTGGGATCTTAGACTTCATTAGTGCTTCCAGCTAGGTCCACCTCTGTAATCCTTTTGAATAGTTATTCCCTCCTTGATATGTCTTGGTTGCATGCTTGAAGAATGTTATTCAAGTTATTTATCTTTTCTTTCCAGCAAGCGTTCAACTGCTTGATCCGACTTGGAGAGGGAAGGTCCTCTTCTCTTCTCCTTATCTCTGACATGTTGGAAACTTTAAAACCAAAGGGTACCAAGGCATCAAGCTAAAAACCTTCTTCATTTTTTAGGTCGGCCTATAGTTATCATGGAAGGCATGCACCCTCGAGCCAAAATAAATCATGGTCTTTGAAATTTCCCAAGCTTGTGTGATCAGTGCCATTCTTTTCTTGAAATTATTATCCACATAGCTCCTGACCAATATAAGTAAGCTTGAGAATCATTTTAATTTAGGAGTGGGTGTTGTGGGTCTGACAATTGCCAAAGGGATGGAAAGAAGTGGAAGAGGCATCAAGGTCTCTTCCAGTTCCTTAATCCTTTCCTTTAAATTTATATTTTCCTCTTTGAGAGAACCAATGGAGTCATCCAATGTATCGTTGGTTTATTTATGGATTCTGGAAATCTAGGAAGGCCGCATATTTCTTAGGTTAACCTCTGAACAAGATTTCCATTTTTTATTCTTCACATCATTCTTCTCAATAATTAATTTCTTAGATTTGACGTCAAAGAAAATGCTCTGAAATAAAAATGACTCTTCTTCATCGAAGATCTCATTCTCAATAATTTCCAACGATGGATTCTAGTGGGCCGTGCCTAATAGATGATCAATGTTAGGAAAAAATTTCTCGATGTCAGCCTCGAGATTCATATCTTCAAGGGAGAAGATATTTATGTCACTTTCGACATGATTATCTTCTTCCTCTTGTACAATATTCTTCCTCTTCTTCCTCAGATGAAGTTTATGTGAGATTTCAATTTTTCCTGGAGGGAGGTTCTTGTCTCCTCCTCCACCTAAACTATGGTTTGAACACTTTTCTAGATGGATGGGACACTGGAGCACTGCTTCGAGATGTTTTAGTATTGGGAGTAATAGTTTGGAACTGGAAACTCTTCTCGCTGGGACCCTTTCCTTTATTTTTGTAAAATTCATTGGTACTAATTACCATCTCCAAGTCACCAGCATTGTGAGTAGGAGCACCCAAGTTATTATCTTCTTCTTCTCCTAGAATAGTGTGGATAAATGAATTGCTAAAACCAACTGTTAACATATGTTCCACAAAAATTCCATTAGGGTCAAACCCTTTTATCCTTTCATCATACTTGAGATTCAGGTTGTGGAAGTGGTTTGAAAATTCATTTATTTTGTTCATATTTTTGAATACAAAGTCCCGAATTTTCCAAGGCAAGGGTATGAATTGATTTTCTTGTTTCTCATGAAAAAAGTGCAGCAAAAAATTAAATTGTCTTGCAACTTCTGTAATAAAAATTATGTTGGATATATGGCATGGAATAAAGGAGGGATTTTCCTTAGAACCAAAAATCTTGATAACATTGTAATTTTCCATTTGCTCCAAGGTCCCCTTTTTATCTAGGAATTTACTTGTCTAGGAGGATATTATTGGGGTATATTTTCTAAACAAAAATACTTTAAAAATGGAGACAAAGTCGTTGAAAACTTCATAAAAATGTAGGGAAGCTTTGTGCCTCCAGAATGCTTGGTACCAAAAGGTCAATGGGTCAAATTCACAATTCGCCTTCTTGAAGATAGACAATTTAGGAAATTGACAGTGATGTGCTATCACGAATACCAAATAAGAGGCCATAAAGAATTTCTTATCCTTTTTGTATTGTGACAATTGGGAAGAGATTTCAATGGAAATCAATTTTCCCCAATCGAAAATGGCTTGCTCCTTGACAGTGAAATATAAGATATAAAGAATCATATGGGAAATGCTGGCAGTATTTTCTTGGTCTGTCACTTTGGTGAATAACCAATCAATTTCCTGAAAGAGGTTTTTGAAATAGTTGACCTGAAACCTAGTAATATCTTCATGGATGGTCATAGGATTCTCCAAGAATTCAAGCAAGAGGTCCAGGTCATTGTCATGATTTTTCAAGAAGTCCTTTCAATCTTCACATTTGAAGGTGAGTGTTGGCTCTAGGAGTTTTAGCATTTTATGGAATACTTGAGGTGAAAGAGAGACGAAAGAATGGTATTGAAGTTGAATAATCCACTGACTTGGTATATATTTCTCAGTGCAATAGGAAACTAGTTCCTTGCAGTAAAAAACATTAGGAACATGACTTGCATGAGAAATTACGGACATCCAAATTACTTCCTTCTGAGTAGAAGGGGATGAATAGTAAGAATAAGCTCTAGACCACTAAAAGTTTTGGTCCTCACATCCAAAAATGTTCAAATTATCTCTGCAGAACTGTTGTTGAAATGCTACTGCCATAAGTTGATGAGAGTGTTCTTTTAATCCAGATAATATTCGAAATGAGCACTTAAGAGATATAATATAATCTTCTGCAAATCGCACTTTAATGTGGTTTAATAAGAAATCTCCTTGAGCCCACAGGGGTGTAGACAGATTGGCAAGTGTCATGTAAATGGAAGGAAATATGTAAAAAGAGGTCTTAAGGTCAATTCTCAGCCCGATTTACTTGGATGGTGTTCTTGCGGGATGTGCGTTACTCCCTAGGGTTTATAAGGCAACCATCAGGATTGGACCCCATGTCACGCAAGTACGATACTGCTGTTGTTACCGATTCCCCTAGTTACAAAAAAAAAAAAATTACTTGAGCCCCTCTCTTATTAATGACGATATTTACGGGACTTTCAAGATGATTTATTAGCATTAAACCATACTAAATGCATATTGGGAAAAGTGCAAAGGTGGCGAGGAAGGANGTATGATCATTTATATGCTGTAAACCTTTGATCCTACACACACATTAACAATGTTTCCTAGACTAGCCAAGTCAGGAACATTACAGTGGTATCAGAGCTTTAGTCCTGCCAGCCTATGACTAAAGACAATGAGTGCAGCAGAAGACCCAGAGGTTTGTGAACACGTAGGTGACGAATATGTCACTTACAAAAGGCATCAGGAAAGAAGGCATAGGCCTAATTTTCCCCCTTTTCCTCCTAGCTCAGAGGAAGAGTAAGAGGCACACAGAGAAGTGGAGAGAAGGGCAGAGCATGAGGCTGATCGCAAGGTAGAGAGGATGCTAGGAGACAGATATGAGAAACCAGAGGGCAGTGGCAAGGCCCCCATAAATCCATAGGTAGATTTCATGCAGGTTATCAATGGTATGTTAGCTAGTCAATGGACCATGTCTTAGACCTTGGCACAGGTGGTTGATAGATTGGCTAGAGTGGGCACCCCAGATACACAAGTCCCACATGCAGCACAGGTGAAATCGGGAGTAGGTAGTAGACCCCAGTCAACCTCTGGCACATACACCTCTGCGATTATGATTCCCAGACCCTTGTTTCCTAGTTTCCATAGGGCACCCCCGGTAGCAGCACCACCAATAATAGGACATAGGTCACCCACTCATGCTGATGAAATTATAGAGTATAGGAGGGAGTACGTAGCATTGGGTCATGACTTCCATCAGGACATGACCTTAGTCGATTATTGTGGAATCAGACTCAGGAACCACCCCAGAGAGCCACAGAGGGGAGGACCACAAAAGCAGCAGGGGCATAAACTCGATTTCATCCAAAAATTTGGGAAACACACCATCCCTTCTTTCGACGGATCGTCCAAATACACTGCCAGAGCTTGGGTACAGAAGCTAGACACATATTACAAGCTCAACTAGATGACTGAGACGGAGGCCATCAGTTTCATGAACTTACACTTGGAGGGTGAGGCACACGAGTGGTGGTATCATGGACTGGTGACATTGGGTCACAGTCACATCACCTCCTATAAGGAGTTTACAGATAGGCTCATGGATAGGTTTGATAGGAAGGATCCTGAGATACACTTCAGGGATCTAGCCCAGTTGAGACAAACTGGCACAACAAAGGTTTTCATCACAGAGTTTTTCAATGGGTAGCCGTGGCAGTGACAGATATATCAGAACCTAGGCTGATCATGCTATTCACAGAAGGACTCATAGAGCCTTTGAGAGGATGGGTGAAGGCATACATGCCTCCCATTTTGCAGGATGCCATCCTTCACACTCGAGATCTGACAGAATCAGTGCCAAAGACTAAAACTTTCTCCAAACCATTTGTGCCCTAGAGGGATCAAGACAGGAAGCCATTCCAGAGATAATGGAAGGGCAAGGAGAATTTGGATGATGAGACTAGGCAAGAGATTATGAGGAAGAAGCTTTTATTCAGCTGCAGAGATCCTTGGGTTCCAGGCCATAGGTGCATGGGAAAGGGAGAGATTCATTATATTGAGGTAGCAACAGATAGAGTGGATAGTGAGGAGGAGGAGACAGAAAATGGATCCACTAGTTCAGAAGAGGAGTCAACACCAACAGATGAGCAACTTCTCCATAGACCACCAACACTAGCAGGAGCCCATCCTCCAGGAGTCCCACAACCGCCAAAGCAGGCTAACAGGAGGAAACCAACAAAGGGAGGAGTCATAGCAACCCTTTCCGGTGTTCCTAGGTATGATACCCTCCGTATCAGAGGGATTATTCAGGGGCAATGGGAAATCAACCTGATAGATGGTGGGGCCACCCACAACTTCATCGACGCTTCACTAGTATCAAGACATGTACTTTAGACAGAGGAGTTTGAGGGGTTTGATGTTGCGGTAGCAGATGGCCACACAATGGAGTGTCTAGATAGAATTCCAAACTTAGAGATGAAGTTAGGAAACTACACAGTGAGAGACACATTTTATGTGGTTGACCTATCAGACACAGATGTGGTGTTAGGAGTTTAGTGGATGATTACCTTGGGAAAAATCACTACCAACTACCAAACCTTGGAAATGGGATTCAAAGATCAGGATGAGAAGAAGGTTGTTCTAAGAGGTATGTCAAAAGGAGCACCTAGGATAGTTTTCAACATACCTATTAGAGAGGATATTCAGACATGGGGAGGTAACATATGTCACAGAATGCTTGATTAGTACTCAGAAGGATTCAAAATATCGACAACAATACCACATAGAGATCAAGAATTTATTGGGATGACATCAGCCGGTCTTTGAGGCAATCCCACCAGGGAGACCACCTAACAAGGGGTTTGATCACACCATTGAGTTAGAGGAGGGGGCCAAACCTATGATCACCCCCCCCATCGTCATCCTAGGAGGTTCAAGGATGAGATAGAGAAGGAAATCAAGGAATTGTTGGCGATGGGACACATCAGACCGAGCAANTCAGTGACCTAATTCATCATTATGCATATTATGACTTGTCATTGAGGAGAAGAGGCACATCTCAGGAGAGATAGTTCAGTGTATTCCAGGAGGAAGACACCAATTGGTTGATTTCGGTGTTGAAAGACACACCCTATTCATCGGGAAGATCATCTAGGTCTTCCATCATTCTTCATTGATTCTGCAGTGCTCCCATATACCAGGTATTATCTTTTAGTTGCTTACTTGTATTCCGGCTAAGATCCTTTTGTCTTTTGATCTAGCCGAGTGTTGTTATTTTATTCAGCCGCAGTTGCTTATTTATATTCTGGCTAAGATCCGTTGTATGTTGATCTAGTCGAGTATTGTCAGTTATTCAGCTGCATTCGACCATTTTGTAATCCACGGAGATATCATAATACAAACTTTGTTGTCCTTTGTCATGTTTATTATTTGTATGATCATTTATATGATGTAAACCTTTGATCCTACACACACATTAGCAGTGTTTCCTAGACTATCCAAGTCAGGAACATTACAAGATGAGATACTTAGGAGCTCGTGGAGTTTGATTGTCAAAATTTAGATCACAAAACTTTTGGGTGAAAAATGTATATCATAGAACATGGGATATGAAAGCTTGAACCCGCCAACCCGGGAACCCATGACCACATAAATGGTTAAGTATAGGATGATACGACGGTCAATAAGACTCATGATATGGGAATAGGAATTGAGAACCTGTGAGTCTGTTAACCCATGAACCTGCCATTTTTTGAAAAAATGACTAAGTATAGTAATTAGAAAGGGAGAGTAGAAGGGGGAAAAGAAAAGGGGAATTTGGGTAAGTATAGAAGATGGAAAATAAATGGACAAAAGAAGTTGGGAGAGTAGAAAAGGGGAGGGAAATTTCAGAAGCAGGAATTGATCTCAACAATTAGCTCAACCTATGGGATGATAACCCCATATGGGTTGTCAAGAATCCATAATATTTCATGACTAGGTGCTTCTTCCTATAGGGCTATGGAGTCAAAGAAAGAATATACAAACTAAAAAATAAAATTATGTACAATGAGAATAAAAGAGTCTTAGGAGAAGAAACATTTCAAATGTTTCCCTTTGAAAGGAAGAATTAATATTTTACCCTTCATTTCTTATAGCATATAGGAGTTAAAACCCAAGATCTTCTCGATGATGTATGGTCCGATCCAGAGTTATTCAAACTTTGTATGCATCGATGGTTTATCCTTGGGCTTGTTCCAAAGTAACACCAACTCTCCCTTCTGGAAATTCTTTACAGTTGTGCTCTGATCAAAATATCTTTTGACACTCTGCTACCTCTGAGAAGTTTGATTTAGGGATTCTCTTTATTCTTCTTCCAACATCAACAATTGGTTGATTCTCCTTTGGATGGGTGAACTGTCTTCTACATCTTCTATATTAACCACAAAAGTCAATGCATTGAGTTCAAAGATAATTGGCATCTTCACTTCTTTCCCATAAACCAATGTATATGGAGACATCTTGGTGCTATCCTTTGGAGTCATTATGCTTGTTGATAATGTATCTGTAAGCTTCAGATGCCAATTACTTTAGTTCTTGTCAATGCTTTTCTTTAGTATCTGAACAAGTGTTTTGTTTGTGGATTTGACAAGGCCATTACCTTGTGGATAATAATTCGATGATTGACCCATGATAATTCCATATTCTCCAAAAACTTCGTAAACTTTGACCCATTGAAAATTGAACCACTATCTGTGATAAATTTATCCGGGACACCAAATCTCGACAATATATAATCTTTGAGGAATTTAATTAGCTCTTCAAAATCAACCTTATTTAATGCCACTGCTTCCGTCCATTTCCTGAAATAATCTGTAGCTATGAGAATGTACATATGCCTCTCTATAGAATTCATATTAATTGACTCAACAACATCAAGTCCCAGATACACAGATCTCTTCATTTTTTCTGAAAACTGCTAGCATGATACACACTTCCTTATTGTGGAATACGAGTCTCTGAATATTGATGGCCAGTAGAATCCAAACCTTATTATCTTGTGGGTGATAGAAGTAGGTGTAAATTATCCACCTGTTGGCATAGAGGCAGACCCAGGGTTCAGCTCCAAAAGTGCACCAACAAGCCCTAACTATTGTCCCTTTTGGAAACAATTGCGAGGCATATGCAGTCTCACCCGAAGTAGCTATGGGGGGCTTGTAGGACAAATATGTCTACAACCAAAGGAAATACAAAGTGGATCTAATAAAAGAGCAATGCAACATTTATATATCACTTACCAGTTCATATATACTCTGCAAAATGGTCTATCAGATCTAATACAATAATGCAATAACAGTATACCAAATGAAAAAGAACAGATCATCAATCACACACACAAAAAAATATATATGTGGTTCACCCTCTTTATATGGCTATGTCCACAGAACTGTGCTTTATAATATATTAAGATGAAGCATACAGTTCTTTTCTGCACTCTTAGCTAGTATATCCTCTTTCTTCTCTTCTCTATCTCTCCCCTTCCTGCGCACCCTGTTGCAGGCCTGATCTTTGCACCCAACTGAAGATCTTACAATACCAGAAGGCTCTACACTCAACACTTCTCTCTCACACAATAGTACTCACTTGATCACACAATAGTAATGAATCCTCAAATAACTTAGTACCAACCCATCCCAGGTTCTTTAGACCTCTATTTATACATTACAATAGCTCACCAACAACCTTAGGTCGAGACCAAGGTGTCAAAACCCTAGATACAAAACCCCTAGGTTAACTTGACCCACGTTTTCAAGGCTTCACCATCCTGTCTTTCCTTCTTTCTCGTGCGATGCTCCAAAGCATCCAACGGTATATTTTTTCAATTGCTAACTTGTCCATGATCCATATTCCTTGCTGATATGTCATCCTCAATTTCTATGTCCAACATTTTGCTTTCTCTTACTTCACTCCATCTTTTCTACTCTTTTTCTCACTTTGACCCAGTAACAGTCTCTATTTCTTCTGCGCATTTTTCATTTTTCCTTTTCTTCCTTGATATTCTCTTGCTTCCATAACCAAGGGCCACCAGTCCCCCAAAAATCACCCATGACTCATCCCGAGGTACTTTGGATCTGATCCCTCTGCTTTGCTTCATCTTCAGACTGCATGGGACAACATGTTCTTCCAGCTCTAGTCCTCCCTTCTTTCCTTGTGTGTAAATTCTAACCTTGTACAATATCTACTATAAACAGATATTCAGAAAAGAACAAAAAAGATACAATGACAAATACAAACATTACACAAAGATTTTTATCCTGGAAACCCAAACCGGAAAAACCAACATATTCTATATTCATTCATTGTGTTACAATGTTTACAATACAAAATACATATAGGAGNCCATTTTGTAATCCACGGAGATATCATAATACAAACTTTGTTGTCCTTTGTCATGTTTATTATTTGTATGATCATTTATATGATGTAAACCTTTGATCCTACACACACATTAGCAGTGTTTCCTAGACTATCCAAGTCAGGAACATTACAAGATGAGATACTTAGGAGCTCGTGGAGTTTGATTGTCAAAATTTAGATCACAAAACTTTTGGGTGAAAAATGTATATCATAGAACATGGGATATGAAAGCTTGAACCCGCCAACCCGGGAACCCATGACCACATAAATGGTTAAGTATAGGATGATACGACGGTCAATAAGACTCATGATATGGGAATAGGAATTGAGAACCTGTGAGTCTGTTAACCCATGAACCTGCCATTTTTTGAAAAAATGACTAAGTATAGTAATTAGAAAGGGAGAGTAGAAGGGGGAAAAGAAAAGGGGAATTTGGGTAAGTATAGAAGATGGAAAATAAATGGACAAAAGAAGTTGGGAGAGTAGAAAAGGGGAGGGAAATTTCAGAAGCAGGAATTGATCTCAACAATTAGCTCAACCTATGGGATGATAACCCCATATGGGTTGTCAAGAATCCATAATATTTCATGACTAGGTGCTTCTTCCTATAGGGCTATGGAGTCAAAGAAAGAATATACAAACTAAAAAATAAAATTATGTACAATGAGAATAAAAGAGTCTTAGGAGAAGAAACATTTCAAATGTTTCCCTTTGAAAGGAAGAATTAATATTTTACCCTTCATTTCTTATAGCATATAGGAGTTAAAACCCAAGATCTTCTCGATGATGTATGGTCCGATCCAGAGTTATTCAAACTTTGTATGCATCGATGGTTTATCCTTGGGCTTGTTCCAAAGTAACACCAACTCTCCCTTCTGGAAATTCTTTACAGTTGTGCTCTGATCAAAATATCTTTTGACACTCTGCTACCTCTGAGAAGTTTGATTTAGGGATTCTCTTTATTCTTCTTCCAACATCAACAATTGGTTGATTCTCCTTTGGATGGGTGAACTGTCTTCTACATCTTCTATATTAACCACAAAAGTCAATGCATTGAGTTCAAAGATAATTGGCATCTTCACTTCTTTCCCATAAACCAATGTATATGGAGACATCTTGGTGCTATCCTTTGGAGTCATTCTGCTTGTTGATAATGTATCTATAAGCTTCAGATGCCAATTACTTTGGTTCTTGTCAATGCTTTTCTTTAGTATCTGAACGAGTGTTTTGTTTGTGGATTTGACAAGGCCATTACCTTGTGGATAATAATTCGATGATTTACCCATGATAATTCCATATTCTCCAAAAACTTCGTAAACTTCGACCCATTGAAAATTGAACCACTGTCTGTGATAAATTTATCCGGGACACCAAATCTCGACAATATATAATCTTTGAGGAATTTAATTAGCTCTTCAAAATCAACCTTATTTAATGCCACTGCTTCCGTCCATTTTGTGAAATAATCTGTAGCTATGAGAATGTACATATGCCTCTCTATAGAATTCATATTAATTGACTCGACAACATCAAGTCCCAGATACACAGATCTCTTCATTTTTTTTGAAAACTGCTAGCATGATACACACTTCCTTATTGTGGAATACGAGTCTTTGAATATTGATGGCCAGTAGAATCCAAACCTTATTATCTTGTGGGTGATAGAAGTAGGTGTAAAGTATCCACCTGTTGGCATAGAGGTAGACCCAGGGTTCAGCTCCAAAAGTGCACCAACAAGCCCTAACTATTGTCCCTTTTGGAAACAATTGTGAGGCATATGCAGTCTCACCCGAAGTAGCTATGGGGGGCTTGTAGGACAAATATGTCTACAAACAAAGGGAATACAAAGTGGATCTAATACAAGAGCAATGCAACATTTATATATCACTTACCAGTTCATATATACTCTGCAAAATGGTCTATCAGATCTAATACAATAATGAAATAATAGTATACCAAATGAAAAAGAACAGATCATCAATCACACACACAAAAAAAGATATATGTGGTTCACCCTCTCTCTATGGCTATGTCCATAGAACTGTGCTTTATAATATATTAAGATGAAGCATACAGTTCTTTTCTGCACTCTTAGCTAGTAGATCCTCTTTCTTCTCTTCTCTATCTCTCCCCTTCCTGCGCACCCTGTTGCAGGCCTGATCTTCGCACCCAACTGAAGATCTTACAATACCAGAAGGCTCTACACTCAACACTTCTCTCTCACACAATAGTACTCACTTGATCACACAATAGTAATGAATCCTCAAATAACTTAGTACCAACCCATCCCAGGTTCTTTAGACCTCTATTTATACATTACAATAGCTCACCAACAACCTTAGGTCGAGACCAAGGTGTCAAAACCCTAGATACAAAACCCCTAGGTTAACTTGACCCACGTTTTCAAGGCTTCACCATCCTGTCTTTCCTTCTTTCTCGTGCGATGCTCCAAAGCATCCAACGGTATATTTTTTCAATTGCTAACTTGTCCATGATCCATATTCCTTGCTGATATGTCATCCTCAATTTCTATGTCCAACATTTTGCTTTCTCTTACTTCACTCCATCTTTTCTACTCTTTTTCTCACTTTGACCCAGTAACAGTCTCTATTTCTTCTGCGCATTTTTCATTTTTCCTTTTCTTCCTTGATATTCTCTTGCTTCCATAACCAAGGGCCACCAGTCCCCCAAAAATCACCCATGACTCATCCCGAGGTACTTTGGATCTGATCCCTCTGCTTTGCTTCATCTTCAGACTGCATGGGACAACATGTTCTTCCAGCTCTAGTCCTCCCTTCTTTCCTTGTGTGTAAATTCTAACCTTGTACAATATCTACTATAAACAGATATTCAGAAAAGAACAAAAAAGATACAATGACAAATACAAACATTACACAAAGATTTTTATCCTGGAAACCCAAACCGGAAAAACCAACATATTCTATATTCATTCATTGTGTTACAATGTTTACAATACAAAATACATATAGGAGCCAACAGCATCCAAAACCCTAACCCAATGACCTGGATTAGTCCAAAACCCTAATTCATTAACCAAAAATAGAAAACCATCGCAAAGAAACCATGTGCCGAAAAACCACCTAAATATAATGTGGTCCCAAATAATGTGGTCTCGAAAAATGCAGTCCTAATCTAGAAAACAAAATTTCGGGGGCACTGACCTCGAACCCCTACACCCCTCGAGGGGGGGCCTAGTTCCCCCCCCCCTCTTACCCCCTTTCACACCTACTGCATACATTTCGACACTACTACACATGCAAAGAATATAACATATACCCAACATTGTGCAAATTGTATTTTCTGTGTCTTGTACCTAGTTTCAACTGCACCTGGTACTTAGACCCTTTTCCTCATCCTTTTACTGAGATATGCAAGGCAACTGGTTGTCATAGTACAACTTCAACTGACTCCCATTCACCAAATCTTCCTTCCATTCTCCATTCAAAGTCTTCAATTGTGCAACTCCTCCTTCTGTAACATAGGCGACCTCATATGGACCAAGCCAATGCGTTCTGAACTTCCTAGGATGATTCATGAACTTGCTATCATATACCAGTACCAGATCAACTTGCTTAAATACCTTCTTCTTGATGTGTCTGTTGTGGTAGGCCTTCTCTCTTTCCTTCTAAACCTACTCGTGAAATCTTGCAATGAATTAGTCTTCTTCTAGTTCGACCAACTGCGCAAGCCTCTCTCGAACAATGCCAGTGTCATCCATATCTATAAAGGTCCAAGGATGCAATTCGTAATATGGTTACCAAATATTCCATTGGGACAATGGATTCAAGACCATACACTAATTTGAATGGAGTCTGCATTGTCAGCTTCTTACAAGTAGTTCTATAGGCCCATAATACTGTTGGTACTCTTAAATCCCAATCATCCCTATTCACATTGAAAATATTCATTAGCATTGTCTCCAAGATCTTGTTGAATGCTTCAACTATCCTATTTTCTTGTGGATGGTAAGGTGTGCTCTTCTGATGATGAACTAAAAATTCCTCTGTCAAGGCTTCAATTGTTTTATTAATGAAATGTGTGCGTTGATCGCTCATAAGGATCTTTGGGCATCCAAACCTGGTTATGATGTCATCAAATATGAAGCACACAATTGTAGTGGCACTATAGTCCTTAGCTGCTCTTGCTTCAGCCCATTTGGTCAAGTAATTTGTCATAGTGATTATGTACCTTGCTCCTATGCGCTTCCCTGGTGGGTTAATAGGTTCCACGAAGTCAATGGCCCATTTCTCAAATGCTTGTAGGGTCAACTGTGGTGCTAACGACATTTCATCTCTTCTGGACGGTTTCTCGACTCTTTGGCATACATCACAGGCTCTATAATATTCCTTAGCATCTCTGTGTAAGATAGGCCACCGAAGGCCATCTTGAAGAACCTTCTGCACAGTTGCGTTCCATGCGTAGTGTCCTCCTGCGATGCCTTCATGATCTTTAGCAACGATCAAAGATCGCTCTACTTCTATAACACACCTCCTTAGTATCTCATCAGGTCCCTTATTGTATATCTCCCCATCTATAAGTGAAAATTCGGCAGCACGCACTACTTGTTGTTTCTTCTGCGTGATTTTATATTCACTAGGTGCCATTCATGTTGCCAGGAACTGGACTATTTCTGCAAACTGGTCATCAATCTTTGTAATGGCTAGAAACTGTGCATCTAACAATGTATCCTCCAAACTAGTAGGCTCTTCTCCATGTTCCAACCTCTACAAGTGGTCAAGACCTTTGTTCATTCTTCTTGGCTTAACTATGATCTCAAAATCATATTCCTGAAATAGCAGAAGCCATCGGCATATTCTCCCCCCCAACACTGGCTTTTTGACTAGGTATTTTAGTGCGAAGTGATCAGTAAACATTTTAAAGTGTCATCCCAACAAGTAGTGGTGGAAATTTTGCAGCGCATACACCATGACTAACCCTTCTCTCTCAGTGGTGGTGTAATTAATCTTTGTTGTGGATAGTTTCCTACTAGCAAAGGCTAACGGGTGGTTGATGTCTCCTGTTCTTGGTTATGCTAACAAAACTCCTAATGCAATAGAAGATTCATCGACATGCACCCGAAATTCCTTGCTCCAATATGGGAAAACCAGAATAGGCGCAGTAACCATTTTCCATTTCAGCGTGTCGAAGCTCTGCTGGAATTCTTTGGTCTAGTGAAATTGACAGTATTTCTTCAAAATATTCTCCATGGGTGTTGTAATCTGGGCATAGACTTTAATGAAATTCCTGAAATATCTAGTGTGCCCCAACACAGTGCACAACTATTTGACTGAAGTAGGAGGGGGTAGATCAACTATGATGGCAATTTTAGATGGATCTACCAACAATCCCTGCTTACATGCAATATGGCCTAACAACACTCCAAATGGTGAAAAGAAAATGCACTTCTTTAGGTTTAAGGAAATCTGACACTGCCTGTACTTGTCCAACATTAGCCTTAAACATTCGATATGATTTTTCAATAAACTAAAGACAGTCCAATCATCAAAGTATGCTTCTAGGAAATCCTTGAATGCTTCGACCACTACCCTGGAAAAGATGGTTGGGGCATTCTTCAATCTAAATAGAATTACTGTATATTGGTAGGATCCCCATTCTTTGGCAAAGGTGGTCTTATGGTGAACTTCCTTGGCAATCTAGATCTAATGGTATCCTGAAAATCCATATGTAAAAGAATATACTTCCTGGCCTCCTACATTATCTAACACTTCTTCAGTGAATGGTGTAGGGAAGGGGTCATGCAAAAATGCATTGCTCATCTTCCAGAGATCCACATAGATCCTAATATCTCTTGTATTCTTATCTTGTACCACCATAGGGATAATCCGTTCTGATTCCTCGATCGGTTCTATAATCCCTTCTTCCAACATTCTGTCGAGCTCAATATTCACTTTCTCCTTATATTTAGGGTTCAATATGTAGGGTCTTTGTTTGACTAGTCTTGCATCTGGTTTCAAAGGGATTCTCATATCTCACATAGGCCCTTTAATTCCCTTCATATCAGTGAACTTGATTGGTAACAAGTTCTGATACGCATGTAGCAATTCTGTGATCTTTTCAATAGTGGAAGCATCCCAATAATCTCCAACATTTGCAAGCTTCGGTGTTTTTTCTGTTCCAATATTGATTTTCTTGATCTTGATCGATTGTCCAATAAATGGTATCTCAACTCCTAGTCCTTCCACATCTCTCTGGCCTTCTGTTTCTATGATGTTCACCTTCCTAGGATCATCCTCTTCATTAGTATTGATGTTTTAATAGCCTTGTAGTTTCTAGAGAGGTGCAGTCCATTCATCCTCTTCTTGTTACAAAGGGAGGATAGGTGCCTCCGCGAACACTTTTTGTGTTACAACCTGTAATGCTTTATCTACTGTGGGATATTGGATTTTGAGAAAAAATGTAGTAACAAAGTTCTAAGTCATACCTTCCCAATCTATAGTGATGAGGCACAACTTTGCGTGAAGGTACCAGTTGATAGGGGTTGTGTCCAACGTGTTAACGAATTTGTGCACCCACTACTCTTGAAGAATGTTGCTCCATGCTTCCATGCAAGTGTGCAGATGGTCCTTCGGACAACTCCGACCTATTTATCTAACTTCACAACCTTCTACTTGTGTCGAGAACCGCACTCTCATCAGAGTACGACATTGTACCCATTCTGTAATGTTGTTTTTATGTGTCCGCCACCATATTTCTAGTGTGGCTTTCAAGGTCTCATCCATTTCCAACAATCGTTTTTGCATTGGTACAATTTCTTCAAAGTCCGACAAGAAGGTTTCTAAAGGATTCGGACCATCAAAGGTGGGTAAGTTACTTACTGTCATTCCGATCCAATGTACTTCCCTGGTTAATCTAGCACATCTCCTTGTAGATACTTTGTACATTTTGTTCTTCTAGTTCTCCAGTGCTTCTTGTGAATCTGAGGAACATGTGTTGTCACTTCACCAGCTCAAATTTCCATCCGCCGTAGGATTAATGTAATCCTACTGTCTGGATGTTAATTTGTATATGTTTTCTAGTTCATATGCATGGTCTTCTTCTCTGATGGGCTCTATGTATCATTGACCTTCATCGGGATCTAAAGGTAAAATGACCCTAAGGCATCTCCTTCAAACATCATTCATCTTTTCTTTAAATCGACCACCATGGAATTATTGAAATCCCAATAAATTCTTAATAGCGTAGGGTAAGGACAACTATCATCAACTATCTCAATTACCTCGAAGTTTGCAAACTTCCTCACTCCATCGATGTCCACAGGGACATGTTCCAATATTCCAAATGGGCTTACAACTTGTTGATTATCCATCCTAAGTATGATAGGGGAATATATCAACTTAGGTTTTCCCATCAATGCTCAGGTTTTCTTCGTCATGACATTGACCTCTGACCCTAAGTCGAGGACCACATAGTCTATATCATACTCTCTAATCTGAACATTCAGGTGTAGTTCCTTATTTGTCCTTCTCTTCTTGGATAGTTGATGTACTATTTTATTCAGTAAAGGATCTACACTTCCCATCTCTTACTGTCTGACCAAATTTACCATTTCTTGTATGGATTTCTCATATTTAATTAGCACCATAAAAGTATACAAGAAACTGACAAGTTTACTTGCCTCATTTCCATCTCCAGGTGAAGCAGACTGATCAAATTCTAGAGGAATTCCACATTCTCTTACTTCTGGTCGTGTCTTTGATGAAGAACCTTGGTCTCCCCTGAATTCTTTCCTTGCCTCCTCAAACATTTTTTTTTCTTTCTTTGCATCAAAAGTTTGTGTCTTCTCTGCAACTTTCCTGACTCCTGACTCTTCTGTAGTGTTTCCTTGAATCATTTTGTCTTCTCCTGTAACAACACCTCCTTGAGTGATAAAAACCACTCTAGGGTCTGCTCCACAAGGTTCTTCTTTGATTAATTGTATTTGTGGGTTCTGCTGAGGTCCCCATCTCTCCTGAAGTTTAGTCAACAATGTTGGACATTCCTCGATAACATGTTCGAAGGAGTTGCAATAACTGCAAGTGGTACAAGGGTTATGACAGTCCCTTGCCAAATGTCATGGTTGTGCGCAGTTATAACATATTATCTCTCCTCGACCTTAACCCATTCCTCCTCCTCTTCCTCTTCCTCGGAATCTACCATGAGGGTTGAAGTTTCCTCTCCTAGGGGAGTTATATTGCATAGTGTTTCCTTCTTGTTATACTTCACCTTGAATTTTGTATATAGCCCTTGACCTTTTGTGCATGAGGTTGTAAGCCCTACAATCCCTATCATCATGCCCCATAGACTTACATAATGTGCAATACAATTTTTTTTTTGTATGAACATATTTTGGCATGTAATAACATTCACCAGGGCAATGTTTGTTTCTACATACCTCGCACTAGGGTAGGGTAACTTGCTTCAAGGGGCTCAGGGATCTAGAGGCCACGTATTCATGGAATAGGGGACAATGTCCCTTGTCATGGCCTTATAATTTGTATCTAGCACACCAAATATCTTCTCTTTTGTCTTTTCCCTGGTCTTTATTCATATCTTCGACCTGCAGAGACAAACTAGTTAGCTGACTCAAGATTTGACTCATACCTGAGCTAGATTCTCCCATAGGGGTTGATTCTAGCTTCATGGCGATCTCTAGTGCCTTAGCTTGGAAAGCAATCTTCTGTTGCATCAGAGAAACTTTGATGTGTGGTAAGAGAGAAGTAATGAACCATTCCTTGTTCTTCTCATCTGGGATATGGAAACTCAAGTGGCCCGTCAAGGTTTTAAACCTCTGATCGAACTCCCATACAGGTTCAACTATTCTCTACTTGATTTATTTTATTTTTGTAATGCACTGTGACTTTGAATTGGGTTTCTTGAACTCGAAAATCAACGCGTTCTTGATCTCATTAAATGGTTTAGGCTAGGTAATTCCCTTAAAAAACTTCATGTACCAGCTCAGTGTGCGGTCTCTTAGGGTAGTACTAAACTGAGCTCGTTTGACAGCTTCGTTGGTGATGTTCTTAATACTCCATATGGCTTCACAGAGAAACCAATGTCGATCAAGATCTTCAGATCCATCTCCTTTGAAGGTGGGTAACCTCATCTCATCTTCCATAGATATTCCTAGGTTTCCTGATTGAGTATGTGTTGGGCTACTAGTGACAGTGATCTGAATGCTCGAGTGACTCTGGTTACTCTGATTGCTTAACACTGTTGAATCAATAGGAGGAGTAATAGTACTTAATTCAACAGTCTGCGTAGTTCCTGAAGCTTCTGGATCTTCCCGTCGAGGTTCTTCAACTTTCCCTTCCTCTAGCCCAACGGACTCTGAATGCTCCTTGTCCATCATATCTTCCTCTTCTCCACTGTATAAACCCTCGTCCTTGTAGTTCTTCTTAAATAGGTTCACAAGGGGAACTTCTATGAACACTCTCCCACTGCGCATATGTCCAGCCTCTGTGTCACTATCGTTGTCTGAGTTCTTGAACATGATCTATTCAATCCAGAAGACTACTGTATCTTCAATATGTTCTTCTCATGCAGTAACATCTTGATCTTCAGCTTCAGAAAATGTAAATATTTTCCTCTAGGTCCCTTAAAGAAATATCTCTCTGCTTGGCTATACGATTCTACTCTGTCAACAACAAATTCAGTGATATACCCTCCAATGGTACTATCAAACCAGTGATCTATTGCTCTTGACATGACATTATCAACTCTCTTGACCTTCTTGATTAGAGCCGACATCCAAACCTTGGGTGGCCTAGATTTGATCTCAAATTGGGTGTCTGCTAACCTAGCTAGCCACTCGTATAACTCTCTATGGATTCCTCCAACTAAAATCTTGTGTATATCAATAAAGATATATCTTTTCAGCCAATCCTCTGTACTAAGATAAGGGTTCTTGTTCTATGCTTCAATGAAGTCCTTTTATTGATATTTGATGTAGGAGCATCTCTCCACATCATCCAGCCAGCCAACCATGTCTCAGCATGTGCATTCAAATGCTGAAGGGCAGGCACAGTCCTCATTCAAATTTAAAAATGAATGTAATTAAATGCTTAGGTTGGTGAGACATGGAAGCCATGCCTTTGTGCAGGCATTAGGTAGATCGGCCATTAATTTGTTGTATGTCTAAGATCTAGATCCGATTCTGGACTAGACAACCCATTTAATGTAATTGAATAAGGTAGGTAGACCTGGAGGGAAGCGCTCGATGAGCCCCTCAGGTAAAAGAGATTTTCATATCTCATTTTGAGTTAGTTAGGTTGTAGAGAAGAGAAGAGCCAGAGAGATCTTAGGAACACCCTTGTAAATGCATTTGCCATTGTTAATATAACATAGTAGTTTTTCCTGCATTTTTGTACGTTATATGGATGTCTGTGTGTGTTCTCTATGTGTGTTGTGAATGTATGATTGCTGATGCATTCTGCAAGAGTGTGTTTGATTTCAGATGAAGGTCATTGAGGCTTCACACCAGGAGGGTGTGACAGAATGCTGTGGGTTCTGAGAGCCATGCACAGAGGATGCACTTCTGAACACTACGGTTTTAGACAAAGACGTGCTGCGGCACAGGAGCTGGAATCATCAACTCAGGAGAAAGACCTCAAGGTTGCTGAATACCTTGGAGGTAAGGCTGTGTGTGGGAGAAGACATAGTTGCAGACAAAATCTCTTTGAGTTCTGTAAAGGCTCTGCCAAGTGGGCATTGAGCACAGGCACAAGGTGCAGTTGGAGGAACTCTGTTGTGAGTTCAGACAGAAGACATAATCTCTAAGAAGTTCTCTAGGACTCTGCCAAGTGGGCATTGAGCATATGCGTTGCGGTGCATTTGAGGAAGAAATCTGCTGAGAGTTTGAAGAAGACCAGAATCACTGAAGGATTCTGTGAGGGTTCTGCCAGGTGGGCATTGAGAAGGTGCATAGGTGCACATGAGAAGAAGACAGAACTATTGAACATTCTGTGGAAGAAGAAACTCTACCAGGTGGGCATTGAGACTGTGTGCAGATAGGAACAGAAGTGAAGAGAACTCATTGAGTTCTGGAAGTGAGGAAGAGTCCACAAAAGGATCTTCACTGGGTTCCTGAACACCCAGAAGGACTCAGCAATTTAGTTGCTTGAGGAGAAGGACAGCCAGGAAGGCGTCAATTTCTCCATCTGTGGGAGAAGGAAGATAAAACCCCCTCAAGGGATCTGAGTGTTGTTGAAGCTCAGAAGGGATGGCACTTTACATGCGAGAGACTCTGCAGTGGTGTAGAAGTTGAAGAATCCTTTGAGGATTTGAAAGGAGAAGAAAATGTCAGGAGGAGTAAGTGTTTGTACACACACAGTGAAGCTCAAGGTTCGGGAGCCCGTTGGGGAAAGAAGATAAATTTTGAGGCCTTGAAGGAATTGAATTTCTTCCAAGTGCTGGGAAGGAAGTGCAGAAGCTTGGGGGAGCATAGCTTCCATCGGATGGGCAGACAGATTCTGAACCGTTGAGGAGTTTACGTCCAGGAGAAGCTCGGGAGGAGCCTATAGGAGGAGGAGACCGAGAGCCGTCGGATCTCACATAGAAATCCCGTCAGCCGTTGGATTGGGAGGAGTAGCATAAAGTTTATCCTCTGGAGGAGGAGTGCACAAGAAAAATAGATATGGGTCATCGGATCTAGGATAGATACCTGACAACCGTCGGATCTGTGGAAGCTGCACGAGGTTTAGTCATCGGGATATTGGGCCATCAGGAAATCGGAGTTCCTGAGGTCGTAAGAATCAGGAAACTTCGAGTCTCAAAACGTGAGAGTTGATCTCAACCCTCAGTCAGGGAGGATGTGTGGCAGCGATCGAGCACCACCAAGGAATTTTGACAGGAGGTCATTCATCGAAGGATCGAGAATTGGAGGTTCACGAGTCCCGTGAACATTGGCAGTTGGAGTCGCGATATCGCGAAATGCAATACTCCGACAAGGAGGAATATAGCATGGGCCACATAGGAGTCAGTGGAATACTGGTGGTAGGACAAAGGCCATGAGCATCGGAGGACCGACGCATCGGGAATCAGCAAATCGATATTCCTGTGGACAAAGGATCGGGAGAATCCATAGTGGAAACCCCGACGTGGAATCGAGACCGTCCATCTGGAAGGGACGCGTGGAGGATATTGGTGCCATCGGGGATCGACATATCGGGTATTCTGTGGATGCAGAAACTTTGCATTTCGAAACCGCGAACCCCGAAACCCTGATAAGGAGGAAGGAGCCATAGCGGGAGCCAGCTGTCAGTGTGTTGAACAGAGAAAAAAGCCATAGTGGAGGCCATCTGTCAGCACGACGGAGAATCGGGATTCGAGGAGTTGGGAATCTCGTAGGTGTATGTTTTTTGACATTGAAAACCCCGAAATCCCGACAGGAGGTTGACTAAGGTCATATGGTAGAGGTCACGTGGACCAGGGCCTAGCCAGGAGGGCTAGTGCACAAAAAGGGGCACATCGGAAATTTGTCTCATCGGTAATCGGGGATTGGGTAGGTGAGGTGTTTTTTACAGTGGGTATACCGAAACCCCGAAGTCCGATAACAGTTTCCTGTGGGGAAATTGTTCACGGTTCATGCAGAGGCTGTGAGGAAGGAATAAAAGGACCAGTGGATCGAGTTTTAGCAGGGATTCCACTCGGGAATCTAAAGAGCCACTTCGGCTTACCAGAAAGGGGATTTTGATCGATCCTGAGAGCGGAAGGTGTCTGCAGAGACCCTGCGGGGTATGCTTCCGTGACCCTCAAGCCATCAAGTGGTATCAGAGCTGATTTCTTGTCTATATATTTCAGGCAAGAGAGGCAGGAGGAGATAAGAGAGCACTCTGATACTCACATCAAGTGGTATCAGAGCAGGAACTTCATTTGTATATTTCAGGTGAAGCGAGAGGAAGACAGAGTGCTGAAGACTCTGTGACGATTGTTTGCAGGTAGGAAGCAGTCGAGAAGACAGTCAGGAGGACTGTAATATGATGAAGCTGGACACACTCAAGATGCGGAGTGACAGTTGCAGATCTGCTAGGGAGGTAGATAAACACAACAAGACGGCTACTGAAGGCCGTAGGAGGAAGAGCCAAGAAGAGAAGCTTGTTGAATTAAGGGAAGATATAGAAAATCTTGCATTGAAGATACGACAGGATAAGGAGTTGAGATGGGTATATGAATGGCCCATGAAAGAAGCCAAAATAAAAATGGCCAGCCAGGGAGTTGATGGTCAGAAGGCAGTGGAGGCTATCAACAAGACGGTTCAGATATGTAAGCCAGAGACTGGGAGAGGTCTCGATGATGAAGAGGATGAATTGGGATCGGGTGAGGATCTCAAGGACTGCTAGGAGAGAAGAGAAAAAATTACAGTTTTCCAGGTGGGCAACGAGTTGAGATCAGCTGAGGATCTCACGGACTGTCAGGAGGACAGCCAGGGAATTTCACATTTCCAGCTTGGCAATGAAAGGATATTGTTGTGGGATCTCGAAGACTGCCAGGAGGGTAGCGGAAGCATCTCAGATTTCCAGGTGGGAAGAGATGAGAATTTGGGACCATCTGAAGGTCTCATGGACTCGGAGGAGAGTTCAATTCAGCAAGGAGTGATGATGAAGATGGGATCGGTTGATCTCATAGTTTTCTAGCAGGGCAGCAGAAGCATCCCATATTGCCAAGAGGGCAAGGATGAGCAGATGAGACTATCTTTGGGTCTCATAAATTCTGAAGTGAGTTGGGATCAACCAGGGGAGCTAACAGAGCAGATGGACTTGGATAAGCAGATGCAACTGATAGAGGTGAAATATCAGGATGATCTTCTGATGATTGGGGGAATTGGAGTATTCCTACCATTTTCCCAGGAGGAGGCAAAAGTCTATGTTGCAGATGATGCAGAAACAACAGAAGAAAAGTCACAGCTGTCGATGACTGTCAGGGAAGAAGAAGAATTGGAGCAGACTTTGGAAGCTGCCCAAGTAGGAGTAGAAGAAGAAGGAAAAGAGAATGAGCATTCTGAGGAGTGTCTCAACATATTCAGCCAGGAAGATGAAAGAGTTGTAGTAGGGGAGCTAGCAGAAAAGGAAGCCAAGGAGCAGGTAGGTAAAATTATCACTCCATGGGAGATGGAGCTAGAGATGCTGGAGGATTGGCTGGACAATCCAGAGCCAGCAAGAGAACTGACAAAAGTTGAGTTGTCAGGGAAGGTGACTGAACAACAAGTCAGTCAAAGGGATACTACAGAGATGAATTCTACAGTAGAGTGGCAACTTGAGGCCACCGATGAAAATGAATAAGATGGCATGGGAGGTCGTAGCGATCCGCCCAATTGCAGAAAAAATTTTCAACTAAGGAGACTGCAAAAACAGCACCATCCATGCGAGCAGCTGGATGAAGTGATTGAGGAGATCAGAAGGCTGATGTTAGGGTTAGCAGAGACTGCCAGCGAGGAGAGGCTTAGCAGAAAAGAAGAAGCAGCAGCAACAGTGTAGAAGCAGCAACAGCAGTAGCAGAATGGAGCAGATGGGAAGCTCCAGATGTTTGTTTGGGATCCAGGAGGATTTCCAACAGCTTAGAGGGGAAGCGCATGAGCATGAGCTCATGATTTTTCAACTGAGGAGTTTGATACAAGAGCATCTCTCCACGTCATCCAGCCAGCCTGCCATGTCTCAGTACATGCATTCAAATGCTGAAGGGGAGGCGTAGTCCTCATTCAAATTTGAAAATGAATGTAATTAAATGCTTAGGATGGTGAGCCATGTAAGTTGTGCCTTTGTGCAAGAATTAGGTAGATCGGCCATTAATGTGTTGTATGGTTGAGATCTAGATCTGATTCTGGACTAGACAACCCATTTATTGTAATTGAATAAGGTAGGTAGACCTGGAGGGAAGCGCTCGATGAGCCCCTCAGGTAAAAGATATTTTCATCTCATTTTGAGTTAGTTAGGTTGTAGAGAAGAGAAGAGCCAGAGAGAGCTCAAGAACACCCTTGTAAATTCAGGCATTTGCCATTGTTAATATAACAGAGCAGTTTTTCCTGCATTTCTGTACTTTATATGGATGTCTGTGTGTGTTCTCTATGTGTGTTGTGAATGTATGATTGTTGATGCATTCTACAGGAGTGTGTTTGATTTCAGGTGAAGGTTTTTGAGGCTTCACACCAAGAGGGTGTGACAGAACGCTATGGGTTCTGAGAGCCATGCACAGAGGATGCACTTCTGAACACTGCGGGTTCAGACAAAGACGTGTTGTGGCACAGGAGTTGGAATCATCAACTCAGGAGAAAGACCTAAAGGTTTCTGAATACCTTGGAGGTAAGGCTGTGTGTGGGAGAAGACACAGTTGCAGACATAATCTCTTTGATTTCTGTAAAGGCTCTGCCAAGTGGGCATTGAGCACAGGCACAAGGTGCAGTTGGAGGAACTCTGTTGTGAGTTCAGACAGAAGACATAATCTCTTAGGAGTTCTGTAGGGCTCTGCCAAGTGGGCATTGAGTGTATGCATTGCGGTGCATTTGAGGAATAACTCTGCTGAGAGTTTGAAGAATACCAGAATCACTAAAGGATTCTGTGAGGGTTCTACCAGGTGGGCATTGAGCAGGTGCATAGGTGCACAGGAGAAGAAGACAAAACTGCTAAACGTTCTATGGAAGAAGAAACTCTGTCAGGTGGGCATTGAGACTGTGTGCAGATAGGCACAGAAGTGAAGATAACTCATTGAGTTCTGGAAGTGAGGAAGAGTCCACAGAAAGATCTTCACTAGGTTGCTGAACACCCAGAAGGAATCAGCAATTTAGTTGCTTGAGGAGCAGGACAGCCAGAAAGGCGTCAATTTCTCCATCTATGGGAGAAGGAAGATAAAACCCCTTCAAGGGATCTGAGTGTTTCTGAAGCTCAAAAGGGATAGCACTTTACGTGCGAGAGACTCTGCAGTGGTGCAGAAGTTGAAGAATCCTTTGAGGATTCGAAAGGAGAAGAAAATCTCAGGAGGAGTAAGCGTTTGTACACGCGCGGTGAAGCTCAAGGTTCAGGAGCCTGTTGGGGAAATAAGATAAAGTTTGAGGCCTTGAAGGAATTGAATTTCTTCCAAGTGCTGGGAAGGAAGCGCAAAAGCTTGGGGGAGCACAACTGTTGTCAGATGGGCCGACATATTCTGGACCGTTGAGGAGTTTACGTCTAGGAGAAGCTCAGGAGGAGCCTACAGGAGGAGGAGACCGAGAGCCATCGGATCTCACATATAAATCCTGTCAGTCGTTGTATCGAGAGGAGTAGCGTAAAGTTTAGCCTCTAGAGGAGGAGCGCACAAGAAGAACAGATCTAGGTCGTCGTATTTGGGACAAATACCCGACAGCCATCGAATCTGTGGAAGTTGCACGATGTTTAGTCATCGGGATATTGGGCCATCGGGAAATCAGAGTTCCCGAGGTCGTAAGAATCGGGACACTTCGAGTCTCAAAATGCAAGAGTTGATCTCAACCCTCAGTCAGGGAGGACGCATGGCAGCGATGGAGCGCCACCAAGGAAGTTTGACAGGAGGACATTCATCGGAGGATCGGGAATCAGAGGTTCACGAGTCTCGTGAACATTGGCAGTTGGAGTCGCGATATCATGAAATGCGATACTCCTACAGGAAGGAATATGGCATGGGCCACACAGGAGTCGGGGGAAGACTGGTGGCAAGACAAAGGTCAGGAGCATCGGAGGACCGACGCATCAAGAATCGGCAAATCGATATGCCTGTGGACAAAGGATCGGGAGAATCCATAGTGGAAACCCCGACGTGGAATCGAGACCGTCCATCTGGAAGGGGCGCATGGAGGAGATCGGTGCCATTGGGGATCGACATATCGAGGATTCTGTGGATGTGGAAACTTTTCATTTCAAAACCGTGAACCCTGAAACCTTGATAAGGAGGAAGGAGCCATAGCGGGAGGCAGCTGTCAGTGTGTTGAACAGAGAAAAAATCCATAGTGGAGGCCAGCTGTTAGCACGACAGAGAGTCGGGATTTGAGGAGTTGGGAATCCCGTAGGTGTATGTTTTTTGACATCGAAAACCTCGAAACCCCGACGGGAGGTTGACTAAGGTCATATGGTAGCAGTCACGTGGACCAGGGCCTAACCAGGAGGGATAGCACACAAAAAGGGGTGCATCGGAAATTTGTCTCATCGGTAATCGGGGATTGGGCAGGTGAGGAGTTTTTGACAGCGGGTATACCAAAGACCCAAAGTTCGATAACAGTTTCCTATGGGGAAATTGTTCACGGTTCATGCAGAGGCCGTGAGGAAGGAAGAAAAGGACCTATGGATTGAGTTTTAGCAGGGATTCCACTCGGGAATCTAAAGAGCCGCTTCGGCTCACCAGAAAGGGGATTTTGATCGATCCTGAGAGTGGGAGGTGTCTGCAAGGACCCTGTGGGGTATGCATCCATGACCCTCACACCATCAAGGTATCAGAGTGGTCACATGGACCATAGTATATCCAAGAGGGGCTAGAGATGACAAGGAAGGTGCATCGGGATTCGGAGGATCGTGAGTCCTGTGGACAGGTGCATCGTGGTATTGAAAACCCCGAAGTCCCGATAGGGGATAATATTGCAGTCACGAGGATAGGTCGTGTGGACCACGAGCTTAGCCTAAAGGTTAATGTGCTAGGAGCATATCAAGGATCGAAAGATCGGGAATCCTAAGGATGTGTGCGGTTTGATATTACAAATGCCGAAACCCCGATAGGAGTAGCCACGAAGGGAGGTAAGGCCACAGTCGCGGAGGCAGTGGTCATAAGGTGGGAACTGAGCCAGGAGGGCCAGCACATGGAGAAAAGTGTGCATCGGAGAATCGCTAGTTGGGAGTTCAAACGAGCAGAGACTCTCGACCTCGGGCATTAGGAAATCCTGAACCCCGATATTGAGTTGGGTAAAGGTCACGGTCAATGTGCAGAAGGTCGTGCAAGTGAATGAAGGACCTGTGGATCAGGTATTTGAGCAGAGACTCCACTCAAGAATTTAAAGAGTCACTTCGGCTCACCAGAGGGGATTTTGATCGATCCTAAGAGAGGGAGGTGCGTGCAGAGACCGTGTAGGGGGATGTGTCTGCGACCTCGCCTGCGTCAATATTCTATCCACTTCTGAATCTCTGTCTTTGATGGAAACCACCTTGACATTCCCTCAAGAATATTCCATTCCTAACAACATAACCATTTGTTGCCACAGGGGTAGACCTAGGGTTCATCTCCAAGAGTGCACCAACAAGCCCTAGCTACTGGCCCTTTTGGAAACACCTTCAAGGCAAATTCCATCTCACTCAAAG
>JZKD02S1915650.1:50403-73208 GCA_000966675.3 Picea glauca
AGGTAAGCATGTGTGGTGCAATTTAGGGTTATAAAAGAACCCCCCTCTAGGAAAAATTGAAATCTCACAAAAACTTCCTCTAAGGAAGAAGAGGAAGAATATTGTACAAGAGGAAGAAGAGCATCACGTCGAAAGTGACATCAAAAACTACTCCCTCGAAGATATGGATCTCAAGGCTGACATCGAGAAAATGTTTCCTAACATTGATCAGCCAGGGGGCATGACCCACTAGAATCCGTCGTTGGAAATTGTTGAGAATGAGATCTTCGATGAAGAAGAGTCATTTGTATTTCAAAGTGTTGTCTTTGACATCGAATCAAAGAAATTGATTATTGAGAAGAATTATGTGAAGAATAAAAAATGGAAATATCGTTCATAGGTTAACCTAAGAAATATGCGGCCTTACCATATTTCCAAAATCCATAGACAAATCAGCGATGCATTGGACGACTCCATTGGTGATCTCGAAATGGAAAATATAAAGTTAAAGGAAAGGATTAAGGAACTGGAAGAGACCTTGATGCCTCTTCCACTTCTTGCCATCCCTTTGGCAATTGTCGGACCCACCACACCCACTACTATATTAAAAGGATCCTCAAGATTACTTATATCATTCATGAGATATGTGGGAATAATATCAAGAAATTAATGGCATTGATCATAGAAGCTTGTGAAATTTCAGAGAACATGATTTCTTTTGGGTCAAGGGCGTATGCCTTCCATGACTATTTGTAGGCTGACCTAAAAATGAAGAAGGTTTTTAACTTGATGTCATGGTACCCTTTGGTGTTAAAGTTTCCAACATGTCGGATCTAAGGAGAAGAAAAGAGGACCTTCCCTCTCCAAGTTGGATCAAGCAGTTGAATTCCTATTGGAAAGAAAAGATAAAGATATTGAATAACGTTGTTCAAGCGTGTAGCCAAGACATATCAAGGAAGGAATAACTATTAAAAAGGCTCACGTAGGTGGACCTAGCTGGAAGCACTGATGAATTCCAAGATCCCAAGTTGATCGTAAACTCATTGTCCCTAACAAAACCACCATTCGATGAGCAATTTGATATTTTTAAAGTATTTTCAATTGAAAAATTATATGGTATAATTGAATATGATGAGGACACCATAGATAACTGGCTAGAAGATTAATCCATAAAAAATAAGTACATTGAATAAACATTACATGGAATTTCCCTTGATCTAAGAGACTTAGAGGGCGATCTGTTCAACATAAAAATATAGAATGAAATCAATGTGGCAACAATGAAAAGTTACATCGAAGAATGGTTCAAGAAAGCTATCGATAAACTGACCAATGAAGGGAAAGAAGCAGATGAGACGGTTCCTATAATCATTGATGAAAATGATAAAAGGACATTAGCAAGCAAATGAAAGCAAGAGAGACCATAATAGTAAGTTTATGATGATCACATCCTTCTTTTTCTTTATCAATTCCTTCATCCAGTTATTCCACCACTTTCGCTAGAAGGGTTTAACTGAAGACTGATAACTCCTCTTTTCTTCTTACCAGGTTTTGTTGTTCTTCTACCGCCCACCGTCTTCCTTCTAAGAGATTATTTCTTGTATTTATTTTCTCTATGATCTGTGGGAGCCCCAATCCCAGTATTTAATACAAACCCATTTACAATTTCAAAGAATATGTAACAAACTATATATTTTTTAGAAATTTCAAGAGAACTACTTTGGGAACAATCTCGATTGTGCTTTGTAACCATGTTTTTAGAATATAAAGTATTTGAGGTTCATCTATCATTATCTTTATTTGAGCTTCACATGTGTCCACTCTGTTAACGTTCTCTTATGCATGCACATCATCTTCTTTTTATTTTATGTGATAAAAAATCTTTATCCTAAACTATGATGGATGTGAGGAATTTTTTCTTAGTTTCTTTAAATGTGTGAAATGCGTAATTCCTGGTCCTTTCTCAAGAACTTTCGTTAAAAATAAAATGAAAACTTTTCCTTTTATTTTCTTGTAATATTTATGTTTCATTGAATTACTACGATGAACTTATGTCAAGTCCCACATTCTGAATATTTGGAAATCTCAAGAAAATCTAAAGAGGCGTACCACCTCTATAAAAACGCAGGGGGATTTACATCCTCATGAGGTTGTCATTTCGGTCCTAATGGATTCAAGAATCAACATTTTTGGTGACCATACTGGGGAATGAAATGAAATTTGGAGCCTGGTCTGGAATTTCATAAAATCTATTACTTTTCCCCAGGTTGGTCAGCCTCGCTTAGAAATTGGATTGAATAATCAACGAAGCATTTTACATCAGTCATACAATCTAGTAATAGAATCAATCGAGACCCGAGAAGAGTTAGAAAGGTCCTGGAAGATCTTAGTTCAATAAGAAGAAAGAGAAATCCTATGAACACGGAGGAGAGAGGAACGACAAGAACGAAGAAATCAAAGGCTAGCTAGAGAAGCACAAGAACAAGGTCAGGATTGAATCTAGATGAATACAAGAGACCCATTACCAGAAGTAAAATCAACCAACTCTTTATTCTTAGAAGTGAAAATATTATCCTTGTAATTTCTCTGGATATGGAAGAAATAAATGAACAACCCAGAGACGAGCATCATGAGGAGAGACAAGGAGGTGGAAGATATGCTGCAAGAAATCAAGGAAACCCATGATTTGAAAATCGAAGGAGGGTAAGAAATTCCCCTCTAAATATTATAGGTGAGAAACATGATCTCTTTGTTCTCCCTAAGGGCACCCTAAAGGAATTTTCTGGAGATGGAGAAATCGATGCAAAGAGGCATCTGCACCTATTTCTTGATGTTTTTGATTTTCACTATGTTGAGTATGACGATGTCATGGTAAGGTTGTTCCTGCAAACATTATCAGGAAGAGCGTATGAATGGTATACAACATTTCCCAACAGATCAATTCACTCATTTAATGACCTCAAATCTATGTTCCTGACTATGTTTTCCTCTCCAATTGCTTATCATACCCGTCTCACCGATTTCACCCAGATTGGTTTGAGAAAGAATGAATGGATACAAGATTTTAATCTCAGGTTCAATAAAACCTTGATTAGGATTCCAAAATATAAAATACCAAATGACCCAATCATTATCGGTTGTTATAAGAATGCAATGCCCCTGAATGTGAAATATGGTATAAGAACATCCCAAATGGATACCTTGGAGGATGCAATTACTAAAGCCACTGATATGGAATAAATTATTATTGAAACGAGTGTCGACCTTGGCATTATACTACGAAGAGTACAAATGCATCTGGGAAGACTAAATATTTATAATCAAGGAGCTTCTAGTTCAAGAAAGAACGAAGAATTCAAGCCTCGACCAACTCAAAACCAAACAATGGGAGGAGTATTTTTCAAGGGAACCATACCTGATGTAAAGGTTGACCTTTTGGTGGCACAGAAAACTAAGCAAAGAATCAAAATTGCACAGATGAATAGAACTATCAAGCAAATGCAGAACGAGATAACCAGACTAAGAAGGGGAGATAATTACATGCCATATCCAAGAATGTCAATCCCAGAGCAAAGGAGGAACCCTCCCCAAGAAAACAGAGTGATTTTTGAGAACACGAATAATCCACAAAGACCAAGGTTTCCTAGACAGCCTACTCCCAATGCGACTGTTCTGGATGATGTGTATGACGAGTAATTATTTGACTAAGAGAATTATTACTTACCTGATGAAATCTTTGAAACTTTGCAGATGGACATATGTGAGATGTCCATGTATATATTTGAAGAGGGATACAATGATCCCAACTCGCAAGAAAACGTCGCCCAGACAAGAGGATCTGTAAATAGACAAAAAAATAAAGTTGATTCTAATACAGAGAACCAAAAAGTAAAAGAAAAAAAAATAAGAAAAGATAAAATGAGAGAATGACAGATAATGTTGGAAGTAAAAGGCAACACATGACATCAAAATTCACTGAAATGACATATAATGTCATAGAGGATTTGAGTAAATTAAGGATAACCCTTCCTTTTACGGAAGTGGTGAAGATTCCCTAGCAAAGAGAAAACATTTTGAAAGTGTTGGACGATCCATCTGAAAGAAAAGAATTTGTTATTACTAGTCCAAAACAAATCCCTAGCCAGTCAACTGCCAATATGAGAGGTAAAATTCCTCCCTTTTACATTTCTATTGAAAATCATGATGTTGCACTACACAATTATTTAGTTGACACTAGCGTGACAAATAATATCATGCCACTGGCATTCATGGAGGCATTGGGCATGAGTTGCACCAAGTATTAATAAACTGGTGAAAGTATATATGAAATTAATTCTAGAAAAGTGCCAACTTATGGAGAAATCAAGGACTGTTATGCTTGGATAACGGAAGCCCCCCATATCATTACAGTTTTCAATATTATTGTGGTAAACCTTCCTCCAACATATGGAGTTGTGCTAGGAAGAGATTGGACATCTATGATCGGGGGATATATAATGAATTATGGAATTTTTATGATGTTTCCAGGCAAGGAAGTAGAAATGATTAAAGTCCCTCGTGAACCCAGAAAACCCTTCTCTTTCAAGAAGAAGGATAATGAATTAATGGAAGATTATATAGATGTCGGTATTGGAAACTATGTTATCCTGGACATGGAACATAGTGAAAGCCTAGAGAAAGTGCAAGACACGGAGAATCAATAATGTTTGTTTGAAGGATATTGGAGGATGTCATTCGATGGAGCTTGTTCAAGCTCTAGGAATGGAGTTGGAATTGTTCTTATGAGTCCAAGTAATATTATGCATCCACATGCTATTAGACTGGAGTTTTTATGAACTAATAATGAGTCATAGTATGCATCTTTGATTCAAGGGATGATCCTTGCACAAGAAATAAAAATAGAGAATATAATTGTTACTGGTGACTTAGAGTTAGTGATCAATTAGGTTACCCAGAGGTATAAAATCAAAAAGGAAAGAATTAAGTTATATTTCAAAAGAGTCAACAAATTGATGGAATCTTTCAGTTCCTTCAACATTTATTTCATTCCAAGGGACAATAATCACAAGGAAGATTCATTAGCTTTGACGGCCTCATTGTCAAACCCAAACGATATCCAAAGAAAAATGTATTTCCAAGTCGAAAGGGATTTCCAACCATCTATGCCCGATAACATTGAATATTTGAAAGTATTTGAGAACGATGAACAACTGGAAATGTTTTTGTTGAATGATGATGATGATGATGATGATGAACATGATCACTCATCTTTTTTCCTCAAATATTGTATACAATCTAAATCTCTTTTTACGAAATATGATCATGCCAAGAATCTCCTTGAAGAAGTTTCAATTCGAAAGGTGCAAGAGACAAGAAAATTCAATATTGGAACTGATAGTTCCCTGAAATATGTAAACTTGGGAATTGATTGCACCACTGAGGAATTTGATCAATATGTTTCCTTGTTCAAATAATACATTTATGTGTTTGCTTGGACCTATGATGATTTTAAAGCTTACGATAAAACTATATTCCAGCATATATTTCCGTTGAGGGAAGAAGCAAAGCTAGTAAAGCAAAAAATAAGGGTGATGAATCCCAAACTGAAACTTCTGGTAAAGATTGAATTGGAGAAATTGAAGAAAACAAGAATAATTTATCCCATTAGACACTCAGAATGGATTTCAAATCTTATGATTGTAAGAAAAAATACCAAGGAAATATGGATGTGTGTCGACTTCAGATACCTTAATAGATCAAGCATAAAGGATAACTTTCCTTTACCTAATATGGAGTTCCTTCTCCAGCAAGTCACTAGAACAGCCTGCATGTCCATGTTGGATGGTTTTTCTGGATATGATCAAGTCTTGGTGTCTAAGGAAGATAGGGCAAAGAAAACATTTATCACACCTTGGGAGACATATGCATATGCCATAATTCCCTTTGGTTTGAAGAATGTTGGAGCCACATTATAGCGGGCCATGGGTCATGCATTCAACGATTTGATAGGAAAATTTATGACAGAATATCAATATGACTTGATAGTGCATTAAAACAAAATGGGTGATCATATCCATCATTTGAGAATTTTTTTTGAAATATGTAGACTATATGGTGTCTCTCTAAATCCAAAGAAATGCATGTTTGTTGTAACTCAAGGAAAATTGTCGGAACACATTGTGTGCAAGGAAGGGATTTAGATAGATCTAAAAAGAGTTAAAGAAATAAATGAGTTCAACCCCCGGACATCCAATAAGGGATTCCAATCATTTTTTGGAAAGATCAATTTTGTGTGAAGATTTGTTCCTGAATATCCAAGTATCGTGAAGACAATCAATTTGTTGTTGAAAAATGAGTAGAGGTTTTGAATGGATAGTGGATACTCAAGAGGCTTTCAATAACATCAAAGGAGAAATCACCACAGCTCCAGTCCTCATTATTCTGGACTTTCAAAGGGATTTCATCATCTATTCATTTTCTACAAAGATATTTGTTGCATCTTTCCTTACTTAGAAGAATACAAAAGGAGAATAACTCCAAATAATTTTTATGAGAAAAACCCTACATGACTATGAGTTGAGGTATTCAAAAATAGAAAAGAAAGCCTTGGCTTTCGTAAAAGTAGTCGCGCATTTTTGGATGTACATATCGAACCATGTTATTGTCTATGTTCCCTCATCGCCAGTGAAAATGATTATGAACCAACAATTGAGAGAAGGAAAATGGGCTAACTGGCTAGAAAAGATACAAGAATATGATATCGAGATTAAAGCTTTAAAAGATATCAAAGGACAAGGTTTATGAAATCTCATCGCGAATGGTTATTTTGTGGATGGAATGATTTCAATTTCAGTAGGAGAACCATTAGTTGATTCATATTGGTACAAATATATTATATTCTACTTAAGTTCCGGGCAATTTCCTATCACCATGAACTCCAAGGAGAGAACAACATTGAAGATGAAGGAAAATCAATATGTGTTGATTGTTGATATATTGTTCAGGAGAAATGATGATGGTATACTACTAAGATACGTTGATGAAAACCAATCACAAGAACTGATGAGAGAATTATATGAAGGAATATGCGGTGGTGTTGGCCCTTGGTTATGGAAGAAAGCGAAGATCAAGGAAGAAAAGGAAAAATGTGAACTGCACGGAAGACACAGTGACTGTTACTGGGTTGAAGTGAGCAAAAGAGTAGAAAAGATGGAGTGAAGTAAGAGAAAGAAAGACGTTGGGCATAGAGATCAAGGATGACATATCGGAAAGGAATATGGATCGTGGAAAACTCAACAAGCAGAAAAAGTTATCGTTTGATGCTTTGGAGCATCATGCGAGAAGGAAAGAAAGATAAGTTGGTGAAGCTCTGAAAACGCGGTTCAAGTTGACCTAGGGTTTTAGACACCTAGGATTTTAGTATCTAGGGTTTTGACACCTTGGTCTCGACCTAAGGCTGTTGGTGAGCTATTGTAATGTATAAATAGAGGTCTAAAGGATCTGGGATGGGTTGGTACTAAGTTGGTTGAGGATTCATTACTATTGTGTGATCGAGTGAGTACTATTGTGTGAGAGAGAAGTGTTGACTATAGAGCCTTCTGGTATTGTAAGATCTTCAGTTGAGTGCGAAGATCATGCCTACAGTTGGGTGCGCAGGAAGGGGAGAGATAGAGAAGAGAAGAAAGAGGATCTACTAGCTAAGAGCGCAGACAAGAACTGTATGCTTCATCTTAATATATTATAAAGCATAGTCCTGTGGACGTATCCCTAGAGAGAGGGTGAACCACATATATATTTTGTTGTGTGTGTGATTGATGCTCTGTTCTTTGTCATTTGGTATACTATTATTGCATTATTATATTAGATCTGATAGACAGTTGTGCGGAGTAGATCTGAACTAGTAAGTGATATATATATGTTGCATTTATCTTGTATTAGATCCACTTGGTATTCCCTTTGGCTGTAGACATATCTTTCCTACAACCCCCCGATAGCTACTTTGAGTGAGATGGAATTTGCCTTGAAGGTGTTTCCAAAAGGGCCAGTAGCTAGGGCTTGTTGGTGCACTCTTGGAGATGAACCCTAGGTCTACCCCTGTGGCAACAAATGGTTCTGTTGTTAGGACTGGAATATTCTTGAGGGAATGTCAAGGTGGTTTCCATCAAAGACAGAGATTCAGAAGTGGATAGAATATTGACGCAGGCGAGGTCGCAGACACATCCCCCTGCAGGGTCTCTGCACGCACCTCCCGCTCTTAGGATCGATCAAAATCCCCTCTGGTGAGCCGAAGCGGCTCTTTAGATTCCTGAGTGGAGTCTCTTCTCAAATACCTGATCCACAGGTCCTTCATTCACTTGCACGGCATTTTGCACATTGACCGTGACCTTTCCCCGACTCAATATCGGGGTTCGGGATTTCCTAATGCCCGAGGTCGAGAGTCTCTGCTCGTTTGAACTCCCAACTAGCGATTCTCTGATGCACGCTTTTCTCCACGTGCTGGCCCTCCTGGCTCAGTTCCCACCTTATGACCACTACCTCCGCGACCGTGGCCTTACCTCCCTTCGTGGCTACTCCTATCGGGGTTTCGGCATTTGTAATGTCAAACCGCACACATCCTTAGGATTCCCGATCTTCTGATCCTCGATATGCTCCTAGCGCATTAGCCTTTAGGCTAAGCTCGTGGTCCACACGACCTCTCCTCGTGACTGCAGTCTTATCCCCTATCGGGACTTCGGGGTTTTCAATACCACGATGCACCTGTCCACAGGACTCACGATCCTCCGAATCCCGATGCACCTTCCTTGTCAGCTCTAGCCCCGCCTGGATATACTATGGTCCATGTGACCACTCTGATACCTTGATGGTGTGAGGGTCATGGATTCATACCCCACAGGGTCTCTGCAGACACCTCCCACTCTCAGGATCGATCAAAATCCCCTTTCTGGTGAGCCAAAGCGGCTCTTTAGATTCCCGAGTGGAATCCCTGCTAAAACTCGATCCACAGGTCCTTTTCTTCCTTCCTCACGGCCTCTGCATGAACCATGAACAATTTACCCATAGGAAACTGTTATCGAACTTTGGGGTTTTGGTATACCCGCTGTCGAAAACTCCTCACCTGCCCAATCCTCGATTATCGATGAGACAAATTTCTGATGCACCCCTTTTTGTGCGCTAGCCCTCCTGGTTAGGCCCTGGTCCACGTGACCGCTACCATATGACCTTAGTCAACCTCCCGTCGGGGTTTTGGGCTTTTCAATGTCAAAAAACATACACCTACGGGATTCCCAACTCCTCAAATCCCGACTCTCCGTCGTGCTAACAGCTGGCCTCCACTATGGCTTTTTTCTCTGTTCAACACACTGACAGCTGGCTCCCGCTATGGCTCCTTCCTCCTTATCGAGGTTTCGGGGTTCGCGGTTTCGAAATGAAAAGTTTCCACATCCACATAATCCTCGATATGCCGATCCCCAATGGCACCGATCTCCTCCATGCGCCCCTTCCATATGGACGGTCTCGATTCCACGTCGGGGTTTCCACTATGGATTCTCCCGATCCTTTGTCCATAGGAATATCGATTTGCCGATTCCTGATGCGTCGGTCCTCTGATGCTCCTGACCTTTGTCCTGCCACCAGTCTTCCACCGACTCCTATGTGGCCCACGCTATATTCCTTCCTGTAGGAGTATCGCATTTCACGATATCGTGACTCCAACTGCCAATGTTCACGAGACTCGTGAACCTCCGATTCCCGATCCTCCGATGAATGTCCTCCTGTCAAACTTCCTTGGTGGCGCTCCATCGCTGCCATGCGTCCTCCCTGACTGAGGGTTGAGATAAACTCTTGCGTTTCGAGACTCGAAGTGTCCCGATTCTTACGACCTCAGGAACTCTGATTTCCCGATGGCCCAATATCCCGATGACTAAATGTCGTGCAACTTCCACAGATTCGACGGCTGTCGGGTATCTGTCCCAAATACGACGACCTAGATCTGTTCTTCTTGTGCACTCCTCCTCTAGAGGCTAAACTTTACGCTACTCCTCTCGATCCAACGACTGACAGGATTTCTATGTGAGATCCGATGGCTCTCGGTCTCCTCCTCCTGTAGGCTCCTCCTGAGCTTCTCCTAGACGTAAACTCCTCAACGGTCCAGAATATGTCGGCCCATCCGACAACAGCTGTGCTCCCCCGAGCTTCTGCGCTTCCTTCCCAGCACTTGGAAGAAATTCAATTCCTTCAAGGCCTCAAACTTTATCTTATTTCCCCAACAGGCTCCCGAACCTTGAGCTTCACCGCGCGTGTACAAACGCTTACTCCTCCTGAGATTTTATTCTCCTTTCGAATCCTCAAAGGATTCTTCAACTTCTGCGCCACTGCAGAGTCTCTCGCACGTAAAGTGCTATCCCTTTTGAGCTTCAGCAACACTCAGATCCCTTGAAGGGGTTTTATCTTCCTTCTCCCATAGATGGAGAAATTGACACCTTTCTGGCTGTCCTGCTCCTCAAGCAACTAAATTGTTGATTCCTTCTAGGTGTTCATCAACCCAGTGAAGATCTTTCTGTGGACTCTTCCTCACTTCCAGAACTCAATGAGTACTCTTCACTTCTGTGCCTATCTGCACACAGTCTCAATGCCCACCTGACAGAGTTTCTTCTTCCACAGAACGTTAGCAGTTTTGTCTTCTTCTCTTGTGCACCTATGCACCTACTCAATGCCCACCTGGTAGAACCCTCACAGAATCCTTTAGTGATTCTGGTCTTCTTCAAACTCTCAGCAGAGTTATTCCTCAAATGCACCGTAACGCATACGCTCAATGCCCACTTGGCAGAGCCCTACAGAACTCCTAAGAGATTATGTCTTCTATCTAAACTCGCAATAGAGTTCCTCCAACTGCACCTTGTGCCTGTGCTCAATGCCCACTTGGCAGAGCCTTTACAGAAATCAAAGAGATTATGTCTGCAACTATGTCTTCTCCCACACACAGCCTTACCTCCAAGGTATTCAGAAACCTTGAGGTCTTTCTCCTGAGTTGATGATTCCAACTCCTGTGCTGCAGCACGTCTTTGTCTAAACCCGCAATGTTCAGAAGTGCATCCTCTGTGCATGGCTCTCAGAACCCATATCATTCTGTCACACCCTCCTGGTGTGAAGCCTCAAAAACCTTCACCTGAAATCAATCACACTCCTGTAGAATGCATCAACAATCATACATTCACAACACACATAGAGAACACACACAGACATCCATATAACGTACAAAAATGCAGGAAAAAATGCTCTGTTATATTAACAATGGCAAATGCCTGAATTTACAAGGGTGTTCTTGAGCTCTCTCTGGCTCTTCTCTTCTCTACAACCTAACTAACTCAAAATGAGATGAAAATCTCTTTTACCTGAGGGTCTCATCGAGTGCTTCCCTCCAGGTCTACCTACCTTATTCAATTACAATAAATGGGTTGTCTAGTCCAGAATCAGATCTAGATCTCAACCATACAACACATTAATGGCCGATCTACCTAATTCCTGCACAAAGGCACGACTTACATGGCTCACCAGCCTAAGCATTTAATTACATTCATTTTCAAATTTGAATGAGGACTGCGCCTCCCCTTCAACATTTGAATGCACGTACTGAGACATGGCAGGTTGGCTGGCTGACGTGGAGAGATTCTCTTGCATCAAACTCCTCAGTTTCAAAATCATGAGCTCATGCTCATGCGCTTCCCCTCTAAGCTGTTGGAAATCCTCCTGGATCCCAAACAAACATCTGGAGCTTCCCATCTGCTCCATTCTGCTACTGCTGTTGTTGCTTCTGCACTGTTGCTGCTGCTTCTTATTTTCTGCTAAGCCTCTCCTCGCTGGTAGTCTCTGCTAACCCTAAAATCAGCCTTCTGATCTTCTCAATCACTTCATCCAGCTGCTCGCATGGTTGGTCCTGTTTTTGCAGTCTCCTTAGCTGAAAAAATTTTCTGCAATTGGGCGGATCGCTACGACCTCCCATGCCATCTTCTTCATTTTCATCGGTGGCCTCAAGTTGCCACTCTGCTGTAGACTTCATCTCTGCAGTATCCCTTTGACTGACTTGTTGTTCAGTCACCTTCCCTGACAGCTCAACTTTTGTCAGTTCTCTTGCTGGCTCTGGATTGTTCAGCCAATCCTCCAGCATCTCTAGCTCCATATCCCATGGAGTGATAATTTTACCTACCTGCTCCTTGGCTTCCTTTGCTGCTAGCTCCCCTACTACAACTCTTTCATCTTCCTGGCTGAATATGTTGAGACACTCCTCAGAATGCTCATTCTCTTTTCCTTCTTCTTCTACTCCTGCTTGGGCAGCTTTCAAAGTCTGCTCCAATTCTTCTTCTTCCCTGACAGTCATCGACAGCTGTGACTTTTCTTCTGTTGTTGCTGCATCATCTACAACGAATACTTTTGCCTCCTCCTGGGAAAATGGTAGGAATACTCCAATTCCCCCAATCATCAGAAGATCATCCTGATCTTTCACCTCTATCAGCTGCATCTGCTTATCCAAGTCCATCTTCTCTGTCAGCTCCCCTGGCTGATCCCAACTCACTTCAGAATTTATAAGACCCAAATATAGTCTCATATGCTCATCCCTGCCCTCCTGGCAATATGGGATGCTTCTGTTGCCCTCCTGGCAAACTATGAGATCAACCGATCCCATCTTCATCATCACTCCTTGCTGAATTGAACTCTCCTTCGAGTCCATGAGACCTTCAGATGGTCCCAAATTCTCATCTCTTCCCACCTGGAAATATGAGATGCTTCCGATACCCTCCTGGCAGTCTTCGAGATCCCACAACAATCTCCTTTCATTGCCAAGCTGGCAATGTGAAATTCCCTGGCTGTCCTCCTGACAGTCCGTGAGATCCTCAGCTGATCTCAACTCATTGCCCACCTGGAAAACTGTAATTTTTTCTCTGCTCTCCTGGCAGTCCTTGAGAACCTCACCCGATCCCAATTCATCCTCTTCATCATCGAGACCTCTCCCAGTCTTTGGCTTACATATCTGAACCATCTTGTTGATAGCCTCCGCTGCCTTCTGACCATCAACTCCCTGACTGGCCATTTTTATTTTGGCTTCTTTCATGGGCCATTCATACACCCATCTCAACTCCTTATCCTGTCGTATCTTCAATGCAAGCTTTTCTATATCTTCCCTTAATTCAACAAGCTTCTCTGCTTGGCTCTTCCTCCTACGGCCTTCAGTAGCCGTCTTGCTATGTTTATCTGCCTCCCTAGCAGATCTGCAGCTATCACTCCGCATCTTGAGTGTTTCCAGCTTCATCATCTTACAGTCCTCCTGATTGTCTTCTCGAATGCTGCCTACCTGCAAACAATCGTCACAGAGTCTTCAGCACTCTGTCTTCCTCTCGCTTCACCTGAAATATACAGATGAAGTTCCTTCTCTGATACCACTTGACGTGAGTATCAGAGTGCTCTCTTATCTCCTCCTGCCTCTCTTGCCTGAAATATATAGACAAGAAATCAGCTCTGATACCACTTGATGGCTTGAGGGTCGCAGACGCATACCCCGCAGGGTCTCTGCAGACACCTCCCGCTCTCAGGATCGATCAAAATCCCCTTTCTGGTAAGCCGAAGTGGCTCTTTAGATTCCGGAGTGGAATCCCTGCTAAAACTTGATCCACTGGTCCTTTTATTCCTTCCTCAGAGCCTCTCCATGAACCGTGAACAATTTCCCCACAGGAAACTGTTATCGGACTTCGGGGTTTCGGTATACCCACTGTCAAAAACTCCTCACCTACCCAATCCCCGATTACCGATGAGACAAATTTCTGATGTGCCCCTTTTTGTGCACTAGCCCTCCTGGCTAGGCCCTGGTCCACGTGACCACTACCATATGACCTTAGTCAACCTCCTGTCGGGGTTTCGGGGTTTTCGATGTCAAAAAACATACACCTATGAGATTCCTGACTCCTCGAATCCCGATTCTCCGTCGTGCTGACAGCTGGCCTCCACTATGGATTTTTTCTCTGTTCAACACACTGACAGCTGGCTCCCGCTATGGCTCCTTCCTCCTTATCAGGGTTTCGGGGTTCGTGGTTTCGAAATGAAAAGTTTCTGCATCCACAGAATCCCCGATATGCCGATCCCCGATGGCACCAATCTCCTCCACGCGTCCCTTCCAGATGGACAGTCCCGATTCCATGTCGGGGTTTCCACTATGGATTCTCCCGATCCTTTGTCCACAGGAATATCGATTTGCCGATTCCCGATGCGTCGGTCCTCCGATGCTCCTGGCCTTTGTCCTGCCACCAGTCTTCCACTGACTCCTGTGTGGCCCACGCTATATTCCTGCCTGTCGGAGTATTGCATTTCGCGATATCGCGACTCCAACTGCCAATGTTCACAGGACTCGTGAACCTCCGATTCTCGATCCTCCGATGAATGACCTCCTATCAAAATTCCTTGGTGGCGCTCGATCACTGCCACACATCCTCCCTGACTGAGGGTTGAGATCAACTCTCACATTTCGAGACTCGAAGTGTCCTAATTCTCACGACCTCAGGAACTCCGATTTCCTGATGGCCCAATATCCCGATGATTAAACCTCGTGCAGCTTCCACAGATCCGATGGATATCGGGTATCTATCCTAGATCCGATGACCCAGATTTTTTTTTCTTGTGCAATCCTCCTCCAGAGGCTAAACTTTATGCTTCTCCTCCCAATCCAATGGCTGACGGGATTTCTATGTGAGATCCGACGGCTCTCAGTCTCCTCCTCCTGTAGGCTCCTCCCGAGCTTCTCCTGGACGTAAACTCCTCAACGGTTCAGAATTTGTCTGCCCATCCGATGGAAGTTGTTCTCCCCCAAGATTTTGCGCTTCCTTCCCAGCACTTGGAAGAAATTCAATTCCTTCAAGGCCTCAAAATTTATCTTCTTTCCCCAACGGGCTCCCGAACCTTGAGCTTCACTGCGCGTGTACAAACGCTTACTCCTCCTGATGTTTTCTTCTCCTTTCGAATCCTCAAAGGATTCTTCAACTTCTGCACCACTACAGAGTCTCTCGCACGTAAAGTGCCATCCCTTCTGAGCTTCAGCAACACTCAGATCCCTTGAGGGGGTTTTATCTTTCTTCTCCCACAGATGGAGAAATTGACACCTTCCTGGCTGTCCTTCTCCTCAAGCAACTAAATTGCTGAGTCCTTCTGGGTGTTCAGCAACCCAGTGAATATCCTTCTGTGGACTCTTCCTCACTTCCAGAACTCAATGAGTTCTCTTCACTTCTGTTCCTACCTGCACACAGTCTCAATGCCCACCTGGTAGAGTTTCTTCTTCCACAGAATGTTCAACAGTTATGTCTTCTTCTCATGTGCACCTATGCACCTGCTCAATGCCCACCTGGCAGAACCCTCACAGAATCCTTCAGTGATTCTGGTCTTCTTCAAACTCTTAGCAGAGTTCTTCCTCAAATGCACCGCAGCGCATATGCTCAATGCCCACTTGGCAGAGCCCTAGAGAACTTCTTAGAGATTTTGTCTTATGTCTGAACTCACAACAGAGTTCCTCCAACTGCACCTTGTGCCTGTGCTCAATGCCCACTTGGCAGAGCTTTTACATAACTCAAAGAGATTCTGTCTGCAACTATGTCTTCTCCCACACACAGCCTTACCTCCAAGGTATTCAGCAACCTTGAGGTCTTTCTCTTGAGTTGATGATTCCATCTCCTGTGCCGCAGCACGTCTTTGTCTAAAATTGTAGTGTTCATAAGTGCATCCTCTGTGCACGGCTCTCAGAACCCACAACGTTCTGTCACACCCTCCTGGTGTGAAGCCTTAATGACCTTCATCTGAAATCAAACACACTCCTGCAGAATGCATCAACAATCATACATTCACAACACACATAGAGAACACACACAGACATCCATATAACGTACAGAAATGCAGGAAAAACTGCTCTGTTATATTAACAATGGCAAATGCCTGAATTTACAAGGGTGTTCCTAAGCTCTCTCTGGCTCTTCTCTTCTCTACAACCTAACTAACTCAAATTGATATATGAAAATCTCTTTTACCTGAGGGGCTCATCAAGCGCTTCCCTCCAGGTCTACCTACCTTATTCAATTACATTAAATGGGTTGTCTAGTCCAGAATCGGATCTAGATCTTAGCCATACAACAAATTAATGGCCGATCTACCTAATGCCTGCACAAAGGCATGGCTTCCATGTCTCACCAACCTAAGAATTTAATTACATTCATTTTTAAATTTGAATGAGGACTGTGCCTCCCCTTCAGCATTTGAATGCACACGCTGAGACATGGTTGGCTGGCTGGCTGACGTGGAGAGATGCTCCTACATCAAATATCAATAAAAGGACTTCGTTGAAGCCTAGAACAAGAACCCTTATCTTAGTACAGAGGATTGGCTGAAAAGATATATCTTTATTGATATACACAAGCTTTTAGTTGGAGGAATCCATAGAGAGTTATACGAGCGGCTAGCTAGGTTAGCAGACACCCAATTTGAGATCAAATCTAGGCCACCCAAGGTTTGGATGTCGGCTCTGATCAAGAAGGTCAAGAGAGTTGATAATGTCATGTCAAGAGCAATAGATCACTGGTTTGATAGTACCATTGGAGGGTATATCACTGAATTTGTTGTTGACAGAGTAGAATCGTATAGCCAAGCAGAGAGATATTTCTTTAAGGGACCTAGAGGAAAATATTTACATTTTCTGAAGCTGAAGATCAAGATGTTACTGCATGAGAAGAACATATTGAAGATACAGTAGTCTTCTGGATTGAATAGATCATGTTCAAGAACTCAGACAACGATAGTGACACAGAGGCTGGACATATGCGCAGTGGGAGAGTGTTCATAGAAGTTCCCCTTGTGAACCTATTTAAGAAGAACTACAAGGACGAGGGTTTATACAGTGGAGAAGAGGAAGATATGATGGACAAGGAGCATTCAGAGTCCGTTGGGCTAGAGGAAGGGAAAGTTGAAGAACCTCGACGGGAAGATCCAGAAGCTTCAGGAACTACGCAGACTGTTGAATTAAGTACTATTACTCCTCCTATTGATTCAACAGTGTTAAGCAATCAGAGTAACCAGAGTCACTCGAGCATTCAGATCACTGTCACTAGTAGCCCAACACATACTCAATCAGGAAACCTAGGAATATCTATGGAAGATGAGATGAGGTTACCCACCTTCAAAGGAGATGGATCTGAAGATCTTGATCGACATTGGTTTCTCTGTGAAGCCATATGGAGTATTAAGAACATCACCAACGAAGCTGTCAAACGAGCTCAGTTTAGTACTACCCTAAGAGACCGCACACTGAGCTGGTACATGAAGTTTTTTAAGGGAATTACCTAGCCTAAACCATTTAATGAGATCAAGAACGCGTTGATTTTCGAGTTCAAGAAACCCAATTCAAAGTCACAGTGCATTACAAAAATAAAATAAATCAAGTAGAGAATAGTTGAACCTGTATGGGAGTTCGATCAGAGGTTTAAAACCTTGACGGGCCACTTGAGTTTCCATATCCCAGATGAGAAGAACAAGGAATGGTTCATTACTTCTCTCTTACCACACATCAAAGTTTCTCTGATGCAACAGAAGATTGCTTTCCAAGCTAAGGCACTAGAGATCGCCATGAAGCTAGAATCAACCCCTATGGGAGAATCTAGCTCAGGTATGAGTCAAATCTTGAGTCAGCTAACTAGTTTGTCTCTGCAGGTCGAAGATATGAATAAAGACCAGGGAAAAGACAAAAGAGAAGATATTTGGTGTGCTAGATACAAATTATAAGGCCATGACAAGGGACATTGTCCCCTATTCCATGAATACGTGGCCTCTAGATCCCTGAGCCCCTTGAAGCAAGTTACCCTACCCTAGTGCGAGGTATGTAGAAACAAACATTGCCCTGGTGAATGTTATTACATGCCAAAATATGTTCATACAAAAAAAAAATTGTATTGCACATTATGTAAGTCTATGGGGCATGATGATAGGGATTGTAGGGCTTACAACCTCATGCACAAAAGGTCAAGGGCTATATACAAAATTCAAGGTGAAGTATAACAAGAAGGAAACACTATGCAATATAACTCCCCTAGGAGAGGAAACTTCAACCCTCATGGTAGATTCCGAGGAAGAGGAAGAGGAGGAGGAATGGGTTAAGGTCGAGGAGAGATAATATGTTATAACTGCGCACAACCATGACATTTGGCAAGGGACTGTCATAACCCTTGTACCACTTGCAGTTATTGCAACTCCTTCGAACATGTTATCGAGGAATGTCCAACATTGTTGACTAAACTTCAGGAGAGATGGGGACCTCAGCAGAACCCACAAATACAATTAATCAAAGAAGAACCTTGTGGAGCAGACCCTAGAGTGGTTTTTATCACTCAAGGAGGTGTTGTTACAGGAGAAGACAAAATGATTCAAGGAAACACTACAGAAGAGTCAGGAGTCAGGAAAGTTGCAGAGAAGACACAAACTTTTGATGCAAAGAAAGAAAAAAAAATGTTTGAGGAGGCAAGGAAAGAATTCAGGGGAGACCAAGGTTCTTCATCAAAGACACGACCAGAAGTAAGAGAATGTGGAATTCCTCTAGAATTTGATCAGTCTGCTTCACCTGGAGATGGAAATGAGGCAAGTAAACTTGTCAGTTTCTTGTATACTTTTATGGTGCTAATTAAATATGAGAAATCCATACAAGAAATGGTAAATTTGGTCAGACAGTAAGAGATGGGAAGTGTAGATCCTTTACTGAATAAAATAGTACATCAACTATCCAAGAAGAGAAGGACAAATAAGGAACTACACCTGAATGTTCAGATTAGAGAGTATGATATAGACTATGTGGTCCTCGACTTAGGGTCAGAGGTCAATGTCATGACGAAGAAAACCTGAGCATTGATGGGAAAACCTAAGTTGATATATTCCCCTATCATACTTAGGATGGATAATCAACAAGTTGTAAGCCCATTTGGAATATTGGAACATGTCCCTGTGGACATCGATGGAGTGAGGAAGTTTGCAAACTTCGAGGTAATTGAGATAGTTGATGATAGTTGTCCTTACCCTACGCTATTAAGAATTTATTGGGATTTCAATAATTCCATGGTGGTCGATTTAAAGAAAAGATGAATGATGTTTGAAGGAGATGCCTTAGGGTCATTTTACCTTTAGATCCCGATGAAGGTCAATGATACATAGAGCCCATCAGAGAAGAAGACCATGCATATGAACTAGAAAACATATACAAATTAACATCCAGACAGTAGGATTACATTAATCCTACGGCGGATGGAAATTTGAGCTGGTGAAGTGACAACACATGTTCCTCAGATTCACAAGAAGCACTGGAGAACTAGAAGAACAAAATGTACAAAGTATCTACAAGGAGATGTGCTAGATTAACCAGGGAAGTACATTGGATCGGAATGACAGTAAGTAACTTACCCACCTTTGATGGTCCGAATCCTTTAGAAACCTTCTTGTCGGACTTTGAAGAAATTGTACCAATGCAAAAACGATTGTTGGAAATGGATGAGACCTTGAAAGCCACACTAGAAATATGGTGGCGGACACATAAAAACAACATTACAGAATGGGTACAATGTCGTACTCTGATGAGAGTGCGGTTCTCGACACAAGTAGAAGGTTGTGAAGTTAGATAAATAGGTCGGAGTTGTCCGAAGGACCATCTGCACACTTGCATGGAAGCATGGAGCAACATTCTTCAAGAGTAGTGGGTGCACAAATTCGTTAACACGTTGGACACAACCCCTATCAACTGGTACCTTCACGCAAAGTTGTGCCTCATCACTATAGATTGGGAAGGTATGACTTAGAACTTTGTTACTACATTTTTTCTCAAAATCCAATATCCCACAGTAGATAAAGCATTACAGGTTGTAACACAAAAAGTGTTCGCGGAGGCACCTATCCTCCCTTTGTAACAAGAAGAGGATGAATGGACTGCACCTCTCTAGAAACTACAAGGCTATTAAAACATCAATACTAATGAAGAGGATGATCCTAGGAAGGTGAACATCATAGAAACAGAAGGCCAGAGAGATGTGGAAGGACTAGGAGTTGAGATACCATTTATTGGACAATCGATCAAGATCAAGAAAATCAATATTGGAACAGAAAAAACACCGAAGCTTGCAAATGTTGGAGATTATTGGGATGCTTCCACTATTGAAAAGATCACAGAATTGCTACATGCGTATCAGAACTTGTTACCAATCAAGTTCACTGATATGAAGGGAATTAAAGGGCCTATGTGAGATATGAGAATCCCTTTGAAACCAGATGCAAGACTAGTCAAACAAAGACCCTACATATTGAACCCTAAATATAAGGAGAAAGTGAATATTGAGCTCGACAGAATGTTGGAAGAAGGGATTATAGAACCGATCGAGGAATCAGAACGGATTATCCCTATGGTGGTACAAGATAAGAATACAAGAGATATTAGGATCTATGTGGATCTCTGGAAGATGAGCAATGCATTTTTGCATGACCCCTTCCCTACACCATTCACTGAAGAAGTGTTAGATAATGTAGGAGGCCAGGAAGTATATTCTTTTACATATGGATTTTCAGGATACCATTAGATCTAGATTGCCAAGGAAGTTCACCATAAGACCACCTTTGCCAAAGAATGGGGATCCTACCAATATACAGTAATTCTATTTAGATTGAAGAATGCCCCAACCATCTTTTCCAGGGTAGTGGTCGAAGCATTCAAGGATTTCCTAGAAGCATACTTTGATGATTGGACTGTCTTTAGTTTATTGAAAAATCATATCGAATGTTTAAGGCTAATGTTGGACAAGTACAGGCAGTGTCAGATTTCCTTAAACCTAAAGAAGTGCATTTTCTTTTCACCATTTGGAGTGTTGTTAGGCCATATTGCATGTAAGCAGGGATTGTTGGTAGATCCATCTAAAATTGCCATCATAGTTGATCTACCCCCTCCTACTTCAGTCAAATAGTTGTGCACTGTGTTGGGGCACACTAGATATTTCAGGAATTTCATTAAAGTCTATGCCCAGATTACAACACCCATGGAGAATATTTTGAAGAAATACTGTCAATTTCACTAGACCAAAGAATTCCAGCAGAGCTTCGACACGCTGAAATGGAAAATGGTTACTGCGCCTATTCTGGTTTTCCCATATTGGAGCAAGGAATTTCGGGTGCATGTCGATGAATCTTCTATTGCATTAGGAGTTTTGTTAGCATAACCAAGAACAGGAGACATCAACCACCCGTTAGCCTTTGCTAGTAGGAAACTATCCACAACAAAGATTAATTACACCACCACTGAGAGAGAAGGGTTAGTCATGGTGTATGCGCTGCAAAATTTCCACCACTACTTGTTGGGATGACACTTTAAAATGTTTACTGATCACTTCGCACTAAAATACCTAGTCAAAAAGCCAGTGTTGGGGGGGAGAATATGCCGATGGCTTCTGCTATTTCAGGAATATGATTTTGAGATCATAGTTAAGCCAAGAAGAATGAACAAAGGTCTTGACCACTTGTAGAGGTTGGAACATGGAGAAGAGCCTACTAGTTTGGAGGATACATTGTTAGATGCACAGTTTCTAGCCATTACAAAGATTGATGACCAGTTTGCAGAAATAGTCCAGTTCCTGGCAACATGAATGGCACCTAGTGAATATAAAATCACGCAGAAGAAACAACAAGTAGTGCGTGCTGCCGAATTTTCACTTATAGATGGGGAGATATACAATAAGGGACCTGATGAGATACTAAGGAGGTGTGTTATAGAAGTAGAGCGATCTTTGATCGTTGCTAAAGATCATGAAGGCATCGCAGGAGGACACTACGCATGGAACGCAACTGTGCAGAAGGTTCTTCAAGATGGCCTTCGGTGGCCTATCTTACACAGAGATGCTAAGGAATATTATAGAGCCTGTGATGTATGCCAAAGAGTCGAGAAACCGTCCAGAAGAGATGAAATGTCGTTAGCACCACAGTTGACCCTACAAGCATTTGAGAAATGGGCCATTGACTTCGTGGAACCTATTAACCCACCAGGGAAGCGCATAGGAGCAAGGTACATAATCACTATGACAAATTACTTGACCAAATGGGCTGAAGCAAGAGCAGCTAAGGACTATAGTGCCACTACAATTGTGTGCTTCATATTTGATGACATCATAACCAGGTTTGGATGCCCAAAGATCCTTATGAGCGATCAACGCACACATTTCATTAATAAAACAATTGAAGCCTTGACAGAGGAATTTTTAGTTCATCATCAGAAGAGCACACCTTACCATCCACAAGAAAATAGGATAGTTGAAGCATTCAACAAGATCTTGGAGACAATGCTAATGAATATTTTCAATGTGAATAGGGATGATTGGGATTTAAGAGTACCAACAGTATTATGGGCCTATAGAACTACTTGTAAGAAGCTGACAATGCAGACTCCATTCAAATTAGTGTATGGTCTTGAATCCATTGTCCCAATGGAATATTTGGTAACCATATTACGAATTGCATCCTTGGACCTTTATAGATATGGATGACACTGGCATTGTTCGAGAGAGGCTTGCGCAGTTGGTCGAACTAGAAGAAGACTAATTCATTGCAAGATTTCACGAGTAGGTTTAGAAGGAAAGAGAGAAGGCCTACCACAACAGACACATCAAGAAGAAGGTATTTAAGCAAGTTGATCTGGTACTGGTATATGATAGCAAGTTCATGAATCATCCTAGGAAGTTCAGAACGCATTGGCTTGGTCCATATGAGGTCGCCTATGTTACAGAAGGAGGAGTTGC
>JZKD02S1915661.1:4093-14675 GCA_000966675.3 Picea glauca
GAGAGTTTTACATATAAGTCTGAATTATATGTTTTGTTTCCATTATCTATTATATTAGTGGGGATGCCATGAATTACATACTAAGTGGTTCAGAGGCTTGCCATTTGAAATAATATTCATATTAGATATCAATGTTGTAACCATGTCATGAATTTAATAGGTAAACAAATAGTGTTATGAATTCAATAAAATAAGTATGAATGAACATGTTCAATACTATTAGTGAGAGGGAATAAGTGAACATGAAAAAAGAGAGATGACTTGTCTATTTTTTCCTCTTTAAAATTGACATTTAGCGACTCATGTGTAATTAATCTTCCTAATAATCTCCCAATGTCATTGCAATTTACATCCATAACGTATGATTAATTGTTTTGGTTTTTTGCAGAGCCAATACTGGAGGCAAAGATAATAAAGAAAAATGCATTATGGCGAGTGTTGGAGGGAAAGATAACAAAGAAAATGGCAGTATGGCTACTGTGGGATTAAAAAACATGAAGTATGTAAACTAAATGTGATGCTAATTCTCATATTGACAAGAATTGACAATTCTCATAAGACATGAATTCACGTGGATATTCGCAAAGACAAGGTGTCTCAAAGCTTCTTTGGGAAGCTTTCACTAAGTGACACATACAATAGTGCATACACCAATATAGTGGTAGGATATTCATCTAAGAACAAGCTATTTCATTAAGTGACACATAAAATAATGCATACACCAATATAGTGGTAGGATATTCATCTAAGAACAAGCTATGTGATGGATTTAACGCCGTAGAAGGGTACACCCTATCAAAGAATAGATAAGAGTCAACTAGGATAAAGATGATTTTAGTATTTAGATGTCAAAGGAAAGTATCAAGTGTGATGAATGAATGCTCATTTATCAACCAATTATTGGAAGTGAGGACATTGATGGGTTATTGAAAATATCATCATTCTTTTGACATTTTATGATATTTGTTGTTTTTCTTAAATGACATTTGATTTCAAAAATTTACATTTGTTTAAGGGTGATTTTTGAATTACCCTTCTAACACTGGTTTGAACCCCTTGGAATGGCTATGAATGGTTCAATTTTGATCACTAGATGCCACATGTCTATTTAAAATACAAATCAAACTACAATTATATTTTAATAACTTTAGGTATTCTCAAGAATTAAGATTTCCATTGAAATTTGAAACATTAACCACCTTGCACTTAGTCAATTGTTAGCTTAGTGCATTTTTATCTTATATGTTTAATGATGAATAATATGTATTGAAGAGACATAACACATAAAATAGTAAGCCAATGATTAAAACATTGCATGATGCTTAATGTTAACTAAAACTCATCATTGAAACAACCATGAAAGACTTCCACTTAGATCTTATTACAACATCTCACTCCCTTAATGAACAATGTGCTAATCAAAACCAATTTTATTTGGATTGTTTTATATAAATGGTAAGTGATAACTATTGGGTTATAAAATATTATTATTTTACATCGAAAAATATACTATGCAAAACATTAAATATTAAATTAATTAATTAAACTATCCAAATTAATTAAACTATTACAATATTGAGTTAATTACGCCGTATTACAATATTTTGGATGTTTATTATAAAATTAATTAAACTATTACAATATTGAGTCAATTACGCCGTGTTACAATATTTTGGATGTTTATTATAAAATTTGAGAGTGTTCATTTTTTAGGTTTCTTTATGTGGAATGTGTTGAATATGGAAAATGTTCCTTTACGTTGAACGTATTGATTCAACGTATTGAATATTGAAGTATTTGATATGTCACGTGTTGATTGAACGTTGACCGCAAAAGAAGTGACGAACTTTTTTAAAGTTAACTTTATTGACTATTAAAATTAGCTAAAAAATAAATTATAATCCATTTAATTAATAAAATTTTAAATGAAAATAAATGTAAACTTCACATTTCTCCATAATACTAATGGTGTTACAATGTCGTGATCATATCGTCACTCGTCCCTAGTTTATAATTTATATATATATTTAATATTTTCTTTAAAATGATATATCAAATTGATAATTGTTTTTTAATTGAAAAATGTAATCAATTATAATTTTATTTATTTAATTAATAAAAAGATTGTTTATAAAAATTTAATATATTTTAAAAATAAATAAATCAAATTAGAATTTTGTTTATTTTTTTTAATTACATGAAAAAAAAAAATTAAATATGTTTTGAATATTTTTTTAGTCACAACAAATCAAAGGTTGTGATTTCAAACATTAACTTCTTTGCATGACAAAAGATGTTTGTTCACCATTAAAAATGGTGATTAAGGTGATTAACATAACAACCAAGAACGGTTCACATGTGTTTTATTGCATTCAAATTTAAATGTCTTAATGTGGTTTCATTTTTTACTAATCACTACCATTTTTTTTTACCAGGTGTCCATGTGTTTTTAATATGAATCACAGTAAAAATTACTATTAGTGGGTGGGGTGTGTGGGGTGTGGATGTAAAGTGTCAGGATCCACGTCAACATTTCAATTAACCAGGCATGGTGTCAATGTTTCAATTAACCATGGGTATATCTCTCTTTGTGCCAACATTTTTATGCTTTAACCTTGCACGTTACCATTCATCTGAGACTGAGAAGCAAGTGGAATTGGATGTCATTGTGCAGGTGCGTAGGTTACCATTGAGCCGAGGCCGAGAAGCAAATGGAGTTGGAAGTCTTTCTGCAGGAAGGTGAAGGTGGAGGAGTCGCTTCCACGAGGTTTGTTATATGCTTTGGAAAGTCATTTTTTTTACTGTTTTCTCCTTAGGATTACAATCAGGGTTAGGGTTCTCATTGTTTTGGCATACTGTTTTTTTCAGTGTTGCTTGTCACTGCCATTTCGCCTTGTCACAACTGGTCAAGGTTCCTTAAAATTGGAACCAGACATATGAAATCCAATTCAAACTTAATTTCAAATATATCTGCAATCTAATTCAAACTTAATTTAAATATTTGAATATGAGATGAACCTAAATTATTGCAAGAGCATGCTTTCACCCACCCCAAGCTGACCTCGTATTCATATCATCAATGCAATGGGACTACAAACTTAATCTGTTACGTTCCTTGACTTCGAGACTGTTGCAGCCATCACCATTGTTATAAGTTTCAATGTTTGAACAATTAAAACATTTTTCACCTAATTAATTAGTTTATATATATACTAGCAGATGGACAAGGAATCTATCGTGAAGGATACCATGACATATATACATCACTTGGAAAATCAAGTAAAGGAGATTGAGGGTGACATTGCATCTCTCCAATCCAAAAAGTAAAGAGACTGCTCTTCATCTGTTTTATCTCACAATGATTCTTCAATTAATATGAATGCCTTGCAAATATATGCATATCATGTCCATCCTGAAACAAACAAACCCCATTCTATGCCGTTGACCCGAAGCAAACATGAAGCTCAAACAATTCTTCAAGTAAGCAATTAGCTTAGCACGTGAATAGCAGATTATATTGGATTGTATTTATATATTGTGCTTTTGATTAGCCTGAGATTTGAAAGGTCCGTGAAGAATATTTTTGTTTTTGTAAATAAAAAAGGGGTAATTCCTTATTAATACACTCTCATTATATAAAACTAATATATGTCACTAGCATGCCACCTGTTTCGTTAAACTAGTGGAAACTGAAACAGGTGGTTGTCTATTATGCTTTTGGCCAAAAAGGGAAGCCGCTACTTGCCATGCCATTTTGTTGGAAACCAAAGCAGGTGGTGGTTGGTCTAGACATACTAACAAACTCTAGAAATTAAAACTAGGAAAAAAACTAAACAGAGTACCAGACCAGGTTGACAAAAAAAAACTCCATCATCGTGCTAGTGAGGCTCAGAGAACTGTGTAGAATTAAACATTAGGAGGGATGTGAGAACAATGGAACCTGCCATCCGAAGAGCCACTATGAAGGATGTCATCACTGGGCTTGAGCACGTAGGGTTGCGCGTAGGTTAGACACCTCTGCTTGGCTGGTGTGTTTGAAAAGGCATCAAAAAACATGTTGCTGCAACTATTGATGAGGACGTGTCGATGGAGTTTCTCCATACCTTTGATATAAAAAATAAGCTCTAGTTGCTTCGGGCTGAAGAGGCTGGGTGGAGTCTGGTCACAATCCTCAACTGGGTTCAGCGGTGGAGGCTCAACGGTGGGGAGTTCCTCCTGAACGATGCAAGTGGCACCATCCATGGCTATCGTTGTTCATGTAACAACAACACTGGTGTTGGGGTGAATATGGGCATCCAAGACTGTGTAGAGGAGGGACTCGAGTGGAACATGAATTGGTTCCTCTGAGAATTCCTCCTCCATGAAGTCCATTGGAGGCATATGTGGCCACACAATTAGATGAGTTCGGGTGATGGACAAAGACCTCTCCAAATTATGTAGGCATCTCTGCCTTGCTGCACAACTGTACCAGGAAGGACCTTGCCTAGGATTTCCTCTCTCTCTCTCTCGACATGGTGGATCCTGGAGGTCGAAGAAAACTATGCATGAGGACAGAGAGAACTGACTGGACCAAAACCAAATTCCCGAGCAGAGCAAGGAGACAGAGAACTGAGGCGAAGTGGTGAATTCCATGGCCAATATGGATAGTTAACTGAGGGGTGGATATGATCGATTTTCTACCTCCTGTTAGTACTAGAAGTCACCTCCTGATTGCAGGGGAGGTAAGCCCAGTACCCATCAGTTTGTATGTCACAATGAATAAATTTAAGGGGGGTCGAATGGATGTAGACTCAAGAAGATATTGCTTTAACTCAGAAAAATGGATTGGTATGCACAGGCAGATGAGGTATTGATTCAACTTCAGTCAGTAAGTTGGATTGAAGGTGAATAGAAGGAAGACTTGGTCAGGAGAATGTAGAGGTATGCTATGGACATCAGGTCTTCCAGCATCCTAAGGAAAAAAAAGTCAAAAACAAGATCCTCTTTTATTCAAAGTTTCAGACACTAAAGTATATGTAAGAAACACAATCATAACAACACAATGATCAAACATACATCATGATGCAACTACAACAACTCGACTAGATCATCCATGCATGATCTCTTCAGTGTGAGAGGGAAAAAGATAACAAAACCAATTGATTAAAAATGGTCACAATACTGTTGAAATCAAACCCTCATAACAACACCATACGACCCTCGACTGGGTCCTCCATGCCTGAGTGTTCTAACACATCTTTTATAGAGAGATGGAAAGAAGCTGAATTATAATAAACATGAAATCTCAAATCCTATTAAATAAAAAATAACCAGAGATTTCATCAAAGATTTACAATGCAGGAGCCTAGCTCAACCATCGACCATAAAAAAATACTAAAACTGCCTATATATACTCAGAAATGTTGCAACCACCAGGAGTGTGATTGGACCACCGCATTAACATTTTCAGTCGGTGCCTGCTCTGTCATATTGAGTACGCCTCCTCATGTCAAATGCGATCCAAGCGCAAACTGCAGTTATGTGCTTTACAAGAAAATCTCTCCATAAGGAAGCTTTGGATTGACAGTCTGCCTTTACAGACACTCTTTGCATGTTTTCCATTTATGTGGTGAGACGAGGTTTCAACCACATCTCTCACTCTCATTAACTACCTGCATCGAGATCAAAACGCAGCTTAATGCCCAGGGGGAAGCCACAAACTGCTCTCGGATAACACACTATATAAACACATGCTTACGGGGCTGCTCAAAGGTGGTTTGGTTTCACACCGCTTTTGAGCCCACAATCCACCACCTTTTGCCATGTATTACTTTTTCCAAACCACAGCTTCAATTGCAGGACCGCTCAAGAAAATTATCGCCCGAGCACGTCGCGTCCCCGCAATGGACTGTGGCCATCGATCTTGTGATCTTGGGCAAGGATTTACGATCAGTGGCTCAAATCTGTCCTCTTCAGATCAATGGATCAGATCTTCCCTTTTCGAATCGACGGTCGAGATCTACTTTGGGACTTTGGCCTTCGGCCTTTCTCATGGCACTATACTTTATGCAATTTTGAAATCCCAAATACCCAGAGGCCGTTAATCTGGAATTCTCCTGGAATCTCCACCGCTGACAAAATTCAACCTGTCTATTTGTATTTTAAGCCTAAATGAGATGCTTTGCATGTTGCGCTTGGATGCTTCCTGTGCAGACCACAAACTTGGACGACCTGTTGCCCTTAATAACTATATGTGATAACACGTCCCATACCCAACGTCACCCTCCTGCAATTAATCATCGAGGCCTCCATTAATATGGCTCGGGGGAGTTGTCCTCCCTTCCTCTGAAATATTTTATGGCCATCCTCCATCCAAGAATAGGCATTGGGGTGGTGACCAACCATATTTATGGCAATTTTTGTGGGGGGGGGATGCATGGCATCCCTTGGTCTAAGTGTCACCCCATCCGGGGTAGGATAGTCTCTTCAGGCGAGATCAAGAAAATGACCCAATAGCATGGTCGGTGGAGAGATTTGAGCGATTCATTGGATCAACTCTTCCTTTGAGTCCACTCCCTCATTGGCCAGATAGTCTGCAATTTTGTTGGCATCTTTGTTCACATAAGAGGGGATAAGAGTGAGATGGGGCTGAAGCAGGGAATTGAAGTCTTCCAACAATCCTAGTAATCTCTAGCTGGGTGAGATTTCTGAGGGGTGTGAACCATGGATGATTTTGGAGATGAGATTGATGATGATTTGGGAATCCCCTTCCAGTATGAATTGAAAGATGTTGTGACTTATTGTTAACTTACCCCCCCTGAGAAGGATTCAGAGTTCTACAACGTTGTTTGTATTGAGTTCCATGTATCATGTTGCAAAGTGTAGAATTTTCCCCTCACTGTCTCGTAGAATCGCACCAAAACCCGCCAACCCTGGATTACCCTTTGAAGAACCATCGATGTTTAGTTTAACAAAACCAGGGGTGGGAGGGGACCAAGTGCTCGGACTGCAACCAATTTTAAGGTTGTGAGTATCATTCTTTTGTGAATCGTTGATGAAATTTAGCTGTCAGGCCTAGAGGATGTGACTTTCCGTAGGATTGCACTTGAGGTCTTTCTAGGTCCATTCCTCGACTCTGATCATTTTCTGGCTCAGGTTTGGGATCCTTTCCCAAGTGGAGAGAGGGGGGGAGGGAGTGGAGTGAAAATTTCTTTTATTTCTTTCTTTCCAAATTTTCCAGACTGTGAAGACTAGTATTAGCTTCCTGATGCGGTCTAATATTAGATTTTGATAGGAGATTGAGTCCAAATTTTCAATGGTGCTTATGATGTTGGCTTGGTTCCTGTTGGAGAGACACATTAGTTTCTCTTTGTCACACACCCACTATGGCAACTAATTTTTTTTTTTGTCTTTTCTTCGAGGGACAAAATCCCTGAATTTCTACGGGGCCTAGCGTAGACCATCCCTTTCCTTATCCTCCTCCAAGTGACCACAACCTGGCCTTAGCGCAAGTGCCTTTCGCAACTCACGAGTTGGAGAGTCAAGGCTCTCGACTCCTCCTTCTCCAAACGCCGATACCCAAAATGCAATATGGGTATGGCTCCCTCCTCACCAATGCCTACTACATATAACCATAGGCTAGGCTAAACACTAGCACTACTCGCAACTCACGACTTCACGAGTTGGAGCGTTGAGCCCTCGTGCTCCTCCTTTGCCAATCCTAGAAACACGATAAGTCAACAATGGGTTGACTCTTTCCCAGGAAACATGTGTCCCCCACCTGTCAACCACACGGTACCCACCTAACGGATGTGCCACGTGTTCGCATGAGCCCTCGATGCTCGGCACTTCATGACTTCTGCAGTCGAAAAGAAATTCTTTCGACCTTTGAACCCCCGATACGTTATACCACGCGGAGGTTCTAATCCAACGGTTCTCCCATGGCTTGGATCCAACGGTCTGGATCCTTTCGCGATTTTGCATATCACAAGTCCTTAAAACTTTGCCTGTTTACTCCTTCGAGTCGCGAGTAAGAGAAACGCTGAGCTTTCTCCATGTGCCCTCCTTGATGGACGACTACGATCAAATCACGACTTTTCACATCACTAGTTCGAACAGTATGTTCTTTGACCTTCTTGATCTACGAGTCAGCGAAATGATGAGCTCTCGCCATGCGTCACTTTTGATGGACGACTTTGATGATTTTGGAACTTGTCTCGTGGAACTTTCTCCGGATCCAATGACTATCGGTCCCCTACGCTCGATTTGAAGGTTTAGATCTATTCTCTTGCACATTCTTCTCCAGCTATTTGGACGTAGGCTCCAACGGTCCAGATTTTCCCTTGCGAATCGACGATTCACCTTTCAGAGCTTTGGGGAAATCCTTACCTCTATTTGCCTGAATTGAACCAACGGTTCAGATCTGATTTTGATCACGGTCTCTATCACTCCTGATCTTTCATACGCTCTGACACCTCCAAAGGGTTTCTCGACCTCTGCACTCCATGCACGGTTCTTACACACAACGGTGCGATCCTTCCTAAGCTTGTCTAGGACTTGAGGAGTTCTGGGTTCGGTTTGCCTTGCAGAGAGCCTATGCCAATCTGTACTACCTATCCTGAGCTTAACAAACTTCATCCTCCAAGGGACTCTAAACAATTAGGAGGGTTGGCATGTGTACATGAAACAGTGTCCGGGGTCGACATACACACAGTTCGTGACTCTGGCTTATGCCTCCACAGGACACAAGAATTTACGAGTATAAAATCATCTCCTAACCACATAATTTCTTACTGGCCTAGTTATACAATCAAGCAAAAATATGGGAGATATAGTTTATCCATTAAGTAATATGCACAATTCCCGAAACATACACAGTATAACCAATTCATACACGTTGACGACTAAATTACATAGGGTAGGAAATCGCTTATCTATTACAGGTTGCCGCCAACCAACTGACTATGGGTGTTCATCCTTCCACCCAACCATAGGTACAAAGTCACTCATTCTTAGTACTCTGGCCACCCCCGTGCTAAGCCATGATTTCACCAGGGAATTCTCACACTTCTCGAGGGTTCTCCCTTCGTTTCTTCTTCTTTTTGGGTCCTGTTCTATATAACGCGGAGCTTTCTCTCTCGGTTATGGCCTCGACGAGATGTCTTAGATGCTCCTTGGCATCAAGCTCGCAGCCTTTAGTTCGTGACTCATTGGAGAGCTCTGTGCATCTCCCTTGCGAGCTTACGCTCTTTTTGTCTGGTGTCTCCTCTCTCGTGTGTATCCCTCTTACCTTGGAAGGTTTTTTGACCTCTCATGTTGCTTCTGTCATAAGGGAGCTCATGTCTGCAGGTCCCTGCAGTACTTCAGGCTGACATCCCATGTTTCCATTAATGGTGGTGGTTGATAATTCAACCACCAGTCCTTTCTTCATTAACTGATTTCTCTCCTTGGGATTCGAAGGAGGTTGTCATCCTCATCAAGGGAAATTTGGGGTTATTTTTCATAATGAACCCTCTCTTATAGTTTTCACATTCTTCCTCTAGTGATATCATGGCCATTACTTTCAAGGCTTCACCCTCACAGTCAGTCATTGGCAACTCAAACAATAATAAATTTACATTGTTCTCATGCATTAGCATGGTAATTCCTATTTTATGATTAATTACAAATTGGGGGAAATAGGGTGTTACACGCTTCCATATCCCAAATGGCCTCACTGTAGTTACAATGGTTTAGTAAGTGCTCCATTGTCTCTTCCTGTTGGAGTGGCGCATTAGTTGCACTCCCATATCCCAGATGGCCTCATTGTGGTTACAATGGTTTAGTAAGTGCTCAATGGTCTCTTCATGTTGTAACGGTTTAGTAAGTTGGCAGGGATTGGAGTACGGACTTTAGAAGAACCAGGCAGGATGGAAGGCTAAGCGATCTGAAGGTCCAATTACTAAGCCTTTTAGAAATGGAAAACAATAGGTTGTCCCAGGAAATGTTATGAGTGGAAGCTCTTGTGAGGGGAACACCCAAATAATTGGATGGAAGGGATCTCTTGGGGATGCCCAAAAGTTGGGAGATGTGGTTTTGTATTTCCACTAGGGTATTGAAGTAGAGTTGCAACTTCTCAAGGTTTAAGTAACTTCATGAAGCTTCAACAAAGTCAGTGAGGATGAGTTTCAGCTTGTTAGCCTCCTGGGCCGTTGGGGCATTCAACAAAAGAGTTTCATCGACAAATTGAATGTGGGAGGGATTTGGATGGAGGTTATGGAGTGGTAGACCTTTGAGAGAGCCATCCTCTACTGATGCTTTGATGTAGCACCCCAAGCCTTCCGCCATTATGAAAAAAAGGAAGGGGGAGAGGGGATCCCTTTACTATATGCCATGGGTGGGAGAAAAGGGTCAGGAGGGCACTCCATTGACAAGGATGGAGAAGAAGGTTGAGGATGTGAGCTACATGATCCATACAACCTAGAGGTTATCAAAGCCAAAGGCTTCAAGGAGGGAGTGTTCTAGGATAAATTCGTGAGTGCGGACACAGACCAATCTCCACAGATCCACCTGGATCTGGAACAAACTGAGACAGAATACTACTCTTTCCCTAGTTCTAAAGTAT
>JZKD02S1915661.1:14685-25639 GCA_000966675.3 Picea glauca
CTGACAAGTGTAACTTTCTTCATGAAAATGATCTTAAAGAAGAGCTAGATCTTCTATCACCATGTCATTATCATGTCATCATCTTGATAACCAAAAATGAGGATAACAGGGAGCTCATGTATTGTCAGCTTATTCTATCAAAATATTTAGAGAGGTTGGTCTTAATGAGCATACCTGGGGTTCTCATTGATTTCATTGAGTGAATGAACTCATGTGCTAGGATGAGACTGTCCATGATTTTCCTTCCCTCCACATATCATTCTTTCTCTTTGGAGATGATGAATGGAAAGATCGGTTTGATTCGTAGGGAAATGAATTTCGTGATAATTTTGTAGATTACATTGCATAGTGTTATTGGCGGAAATCGTTTAGGATGTGTAAGCCTTTCTTCCTTTGGAATGATACTGAAGAAGGTGGCGTTGAAGGCCGAAAGAACTTTCCCCGAAGTTATGGATTCCTCAACTACTTGCTAGACTTAGTCCTGGATCAGCGGCCAACAATAGTGGAAGAAGTATGTTGTGAAGCCATCCTGCCCTAGGGCTTTTCCAGGGGCCATCTCTTTGACTGCTTGATCCACTTCCTCTTGAGTGATTGGMCTGGTTAGTGCTTCATTTTGTTCTTGTGTGACCAGGGAGGGGATATGCCTTGTGATCTTGCAAATAGCAAGAATTTTGTCCTTTATGGGCTTAGTGAGAAGATCTTTATAGTAGTTTATCAATTCCTCTTCTATGCTTATGTGATCCCAAATGGGAATTCCCTGGTTGTATTCTAGTTGATTTATTTATTTTATATATCTTCTGTGCACCATGGATCTGTGGAATAACTTGGTTTTCTTTTCACCTTCCTTGAGCCATTGTACTCTGGATTTATGCCTCCAGAGTATTTCCTCTTGTTCCTTCCTCTCTTCTAGTTCTGGTCAGAGCTTCAGTTCCTCCTTTATCAATGATGTCGTTCTTTCTCCTACAATAAAGACCTTCTGCAATGATTCCAGTTGTTGCTCAATCTACTGCTTCCTCTGTAAAATGTTTCCAAATACATTTGTGTTCCATCTGTTTACCGGTACTTTGAAGTTTTTTGGTCTTTGCTGGAATTTATACATGCATGTGCCATGGTCTATTTCAGCATGTTCCCACCAACATTTTGAGAGATTTTGAAATTCCAGGTGATTGAGATAGAACTTCTCAAATCTGAAGGGTTTAAGCTTGGGCATGGATCCTATGTCTAGACAAAGTGATACCGACCAGTGATCAGAGCCAGCGTTTGGGAGGATGTTGGATTCAAGGACAAAATCCTCCAGCAAAAGTGATTCTGAGATGAGGAAACAATCTAGTCTACTTTTCACATGTCGATGCCCCGATCTTTGGTTGGACCAGGTGAAGATACCATTTCTAGTTTCTATATATATTAAATTAAGTTGTTTGATGAGATTTCATAACTTACCACTGTCCTGGTCCAGTCGCTTGGTACCTCCTGTCTTTTCCTTCATTGTGAGGATGATGTTGAAAACCACCAATCAACCAGTTCTTTGATCCCAATAGCACCCTTATAGTGGCTATTCTTCCCATGAATAGATCTTTTTCTTGAGCACTTTGGGGCACATAAGCATTTTTTATCATCCCTTCTTTGTTAGAGCATATTACTCTGAAGTGATCCATGAGCGTGGCCACTGTGGAGAAGGGTTAGTCTATGATGACTATAGACGGGTTCCAAAAGATTGCCAGGCCCCCCGTGGCCTCATTTGAGTCAGTGTGAGTGGGGTTGTGGGTCCTCCAACAACGCCAAAATATGTCCTCTACTTCATCCCCGACACATTTTGTTTCCTGTAAAAGGAAAATGCTTGAATTCTCTACACGAATGTTGTCTCGAAGAGTCCTTTGTTTTGATCTTCCATTAAGCCCTCTTATATTCCATGTTATGCTCTTCATCATGATGATTTGGGGGGTGGATTGAGATACCCTTCCATGAGTCTTTGTATCTTCCATGAGTTGAGCATGTAGTTCCCTACTTCCTTGATCAGTTGTTGTGCGGATTTGCAGCCTCGACGCTTGCTTTCACGGGAGGTACGTTTGAGCTAAAAAGCTAGGTCTAAGAAGATCCCTAATCTTGAGGTAGATCCTACGGTAGAGTCAATGAAAAATTTATGCACCTTTCTGAGTTGTTCTATTGGGATGGTTTGTAGCTCTTTTCTATTGAAGGCCTCCTCCAGTTTTTCTAGATTTATATCTGCTAGATGTTGTTCATCTAGTTTCATTAAAGTATTCCCCCCATCCTCTAGCTTGTCCACATTATGCTGGGTTGTCGGGCTTGTTTCTTGATGGTGTTTCTTGGTTGATTCCATTTGATGCTTGGATTTTCCCTTTTCCTTGTCCCGGTTGTCTTTTTTGTGTGGATTCCCTACCTCCTCTTCCTCCAGGAGTTGGTTGAGAATGTCGAAGAAATTTCTTGTGGGGATCTTCTGAGTTCTTTCTTGATTTTTTTTTCTGGGGGGTTATTTTTTCCTACTTGTAACTGTAGTATAACCATCCTTTTGATTCCCCTCCCTTTCTTTTGGTTTTTGATAATTCAAGGGACAGTCAAGGAAGAGGTGATCATGCTCAGGGCATTTCCTGCCACTGAAAGGAATATGCTCATAGTCCATTGTTTGATTCCAATATTCATCCTGATATTATAGGGTTACTGAGCCTAGTAGAACCTTCAATATATCCATGTAAACATAGATTCGAGCATAGGAAGTGTATTTCCTCTTCTTTGTGGCCTCAAATGATTTCACATATCTTCCCATTGTGTTCCATATTCCCATGAGGATTTCCTCCAACTAGAATTCCTGTAGTAGAGAATACAGTATGATCCATGACGGTGCCATGGTGAAGTCCTCTTTCTCTGGGATGAAATGGTACATCCAAAACCTAAGGAATAGCCCTACAGAGTTGTAAAAGTATGGCCCATTGTCAAAAATCATATCCTTGTCTTCTAAACTATAGAGGATGATCGTAAATATATATAATCAATTTTCATTCATTTAAACTAGCGGACTAGGTTGGAAAGCATGGCAGGTGAACTCTCGTTCAATGTTCATAAAATAATCTAGAGTAATTTTCACAAAAGTAGAAGTTACAGAAATAATTACTCCTCGTCGTTATTAGAGTTAGGGTTTCTTATTAGGGTTTATTTTATTTTAATGTGCAATTTATAGACTTCGATATTTGATAAAAGATCAAACTCTCCTTATTAAGGAACAAACCACTTTATGTATCATGCATTATATATATATATATATATATATATATATAAGCTACTTTAATTGGTTGTGAATTAAAATGGGTTACATATAACATCACTAATAAGGTAATATACTAGCTACTCTAACTAGTTGTGAATTATGATATATTAGCTAATTTCACTAATTGTGAATTAAAATGGGTTACATATAACATCACTAATAAGGTAATATACTAGCTACTTTAACTAGTTGTGAATTAAAAAGGGTGATATATAACATCACCTATACTAACGTTTTTTAAAATTTTCCAATTTTAATAGAGGTGGTTTATTATTGTGAATTAAAAAGGGTTATTTTTTTAAATAGAGGTGGTCTATAATTGTGAATTAAAAAGGGTTACATATTACATTAGCTTTTTTTTTTTTAAGTGAGTGTGAAATTATGTATACTAAAAGAAGTTATGATACAAAAAAGAAAAGGGGAATCCCTTGATCTGCCAAAAAGGAAACCAGATCAGGGATCCCAGAGTTGCACTGTCTAAGATAACAGGGGGAGGGTTGGGCCGCGACCATGGGAAACTAACCCAGTCCTCTGGAAACAAGTTTGAAATACTAAACCATAACATATACATACAAACATAACCATAAAACATGGGTAGATCCTACACTGAATACAACTTGACCAGGGGCTGAACTTGCGCTAGTCTAGGATGATGGGATGTCTTGTGTCACCATCCTTTCTTGCCTCGTTCTCCTTCCTCTGCTCCACCATGAGGGTCCTTATGATACAAGCTGGTGTTCCACTCCGGTCTACTAGGGTGATGTCCATGTGGTGGACATAGCGTAGGTAAAGGTGGAATTGGCCTGCCATTCATTCCATTTTTTCCTTTTGGCTTCTCTGGTCCTCAGCTAGTCTTTTTGCACTAGCCTCCAGGTTGCTGAGGCGACTCAGAATTTCTGTGAGCACCCTCTTGTGGTCCCTGATAGCCGCCCTACTGGTCTCTTTTCGGTCATCGTTCATCTTTCCTATCAACATTTTTGTTCGCTAGGCCTCCTCCACCGTTTTGTGGTAGAGGGTTGTTCTCGGCTGTGTAGCCCCTAGGTCCCTTATCCCTTCTGCTTCTTGAATTAATTATGTTCAGGATTTTCCCTTGCTTGTGGTGTTGATTTTCTCTCCCACCTGTTGATGATCACTTTTCCCTTTGGATCGACCTGCGTGAGAAAGGTACCCTTGGCTTCTCTGGCCACTTGCTCCATCCTTGTAATCCTTCGGGTGCTTGTCGAAGGTTCTTTCCCCTGGAGACCTCTCTTACTATGGGTTTTCTTCATTCTGAACATCTCGGCTTGTTTTTGGTGGTTTTTGTCTTGGGTTCTTCTCTTGTTCCTATTTTCCCCTTCCTGGTATGTAATATGGGCTCTGTAATTGCTTCTCTCAGGTCTGTGGCTATTCTTGGTGTTTCTTCTTTTATGGGATTTCCCTGGATGTGGGCTTGTCTTGGAAATCATGGGCTACTCATAAAGGTGTACCTTCTATTCCTTTTTCACTCTTTCGGAGTGTGTGTTCTTAGGATCCCTGTCGTCATCTGTGCACCAATCCTTTTCCCTGCACACTGTACAACAATCATTACCACTCCCTGTATATGTACTTGGGTGAGGTGTACCCATACTCGACCATGGAAAACCCTTTTGTCCTTCTTCCTTTGTCGCCCGCTGATTATATTTTCTGCTTTCCCATGGACAACCCCTGTACTTCTTCCTATTTACAGGACTGTGGTGTCATACCTCCTCTTGTTGTGTGACCTGGATCTACATTGTAACTCATGTTTGAGTGGTGGGCTATTAGATTCTTCCTATATCCTACATGCCCTTCAGTTATTTCCGCGCCTCCATCCTCGATGTGGTCGTTCGTACTTTGGTTGTTGTCACAGTCTTTTGCTACTAGTTGGATGCAATCTGTTCAGAACTGACCATTCGGGATGTTACTCTAGATAGTGTCCAGTTATGGTCATTCCTTGTTAACCCCCTCGTTATTGATTCTGTCTGTCAGTCCATTTGATGACCTTCATACCCAGCGCAACTCCACTATGATCCTCATCTACAAGTGCTCCTGAATTTTTTGCAGGTACCATGCCAAGCGCCAGTGCCTCTGAATTTTTCCCACTCTAGTACCATTTTGGAGTCTCCTTATTGTGTTGATAACCAGTGTGGAATATCCTTCCATTATGGAATTTTTCATCCCTTCCTGGCTTAGAATCTCGAGGCCAGTCTCCAGGGCTCTGATTCTTCGGCATTGTTGGTTGAGTTTCCCAGACTCCCAGCATACAACTAGATGATATTTCCTTTACTGACCCTAATTACTCCTCCCATTCCTGTTTGTCCCGGGTTACCTTTCGATGCCCCGTCGAAATTCATCTTGAGGTAGCCTATCGGTGGTGGTTTCCAGTTGCGCTCATCTACTTGGAGTTGCGGTGGTCATCTTACCTGAATGGTGTTGTGGTCATCTTTCAGGTGGAAGGCTTCTAGGATTCGGGAGTCCTGGTCTGTGAGTTGCACTCTTCTTGTCTGGCAGTTGCAGCTCTATACCGTTTCTTTTATCATGGAGATTATTGTTTCCTTGATCTTCCCTTATGGCCATCTTTGGTTCCTGAAGATGCTTCAATTCCTTTCCTTCCATATTGCCCATATGATCATTCCTGGGATGAGGGTCCAACAGAGATTTACATATTCGTTTTTGCTATAGTTCTCTTTCCAAATATTGATAGTTGCAGAGATGTTACCTCATATCCTATTTGATTATCGAAAGATACCTACTGCCCAGTCCTAGATTTCTATTGTGTAGGTGCATTGGTCAAGGAGATGGTTCATTGTTTCTTCCTTGGCTTGACAGAGGTGACATTTGGAAGGACCTATGAATCCTCTTTTCCTTAAGTTTTCCCAAGTTAGAATTCGGTTGTGGAGTATTAACCATTGGAATTTTTTTTTTTTTGGCCAATGGGGGTTGTCCCAAAGCTTATCCCATTGTTGTGTCGGGTCTTCTTGGTCCTGGTTCACAATATAGTGTCAGACTTCTTTGAGATTGAATTCCATGTCATCTTTTTGTCCCCATCTCAACTAGTCATTTCCTTCCGTGACTACAATTTTTCGTCTCCCCAATTCCTCCTCCACCTCTTTTACTGTTGTTGTGGTTTGGGCTCTATTATGTGGGGTGAGAGTGTTCCAGATTCTCCATTTTTTGTGATTTGTTTCTTATTTCCAGTAATGATAGACTCTGGTTTTACCTTGCATGATCAGCTCCTGTTGGAGTTCCTCCCAGTCCGGTTTCTCCATTCTAGGTTCCTGTTGCCAGGCGTCCTCCCAGAATCTGGTTGTTCTACCATTCCTTACTTCCCAAAAGTTGTGTGTTTGAATCCAGGCTTTGTTGCGCCAGGCTAGGTTCCAGATGGCTGAACCTTCCTTGGTGCCTCTGAAGTAGATTCTATCCTAGTCGCTTATGTCTGGGGCATACTTTTCCTTCCACAGGTTTACCCATGGTGTAGTAGTTTCTTTGACCCAGTGCCACCAAAGTTTTGCCCCGTAGGTGTCATTGGTCACTTGTGGGTCTTGTAGCCCCAGACCTCCTTTTCTTTTTCGTTTACAAACCTTCTCCCAAGCCACCAGGGCCCATTTTTTCCTTGTTTTCTCTCCTTTCCATAGGAATTCCCTTTGTATGGTTCTTATTTTTTGTAGTATCCCCTTGGGGGTTGGGAAAACAGACATCATAAAGATTGGAATTGTTTACAAAATAGACTTGGTCAGAATAAGTCTTTCGGCTAGGTTGAGGGATCTGTATGTCCATTTTTTCACCCGCTCCTATACTTTGTTGATTATTCCTTCCCAAGTTGACATTTTGTAAGCTTTGTCTATTAGGGGAATGCCCAAGTACTTAGTTGGGAGTGCTTTGTGTTCAAATTCCAAAATGTTGGCCAAATTTCTTTGGATTGCGAGGTTGGTATTGAAGAAGAAGTTCATAGATTTGGAATGGTTGATCTCAGGCTTCCCCAAACTCTTCTAGGATTCATTTGTAGGATTTTTCTTCCTTGACCGTGGGTATGCCATGAAGTAAGGTGTCATCCACGAACTGTTGGTGTGTGGAATTAGGGAAATTTTCGAAAGGTTTGATACCTGCTATTTCACCTGCTGCAGTTGCGATTTTTATGCTTCAATTGAGACCTTACATCATCATAATGAAAAGGAAGGGGAACAATGGGTCTCCTTGTCTGATGCCTCTCGTGGGACAGAAAGGTTTGGTAGGGGCTCCATTTATTAGTAGTGAGTATCTTGTTGTGGATACTAGGCTGACTATTTAGCTGATCTAGTGTTGGGTGAAACCAAAGGTTTCCAAAGTCTTAACCATATAGTGCCAGCTAATTTTGTCATAAGCTTTTGCTAGGTCCAGTTGTATTATCATTCCCCCTCTCTTCTGAAGCTTCAGGGTGTGGATAAGCTCATGGGCATGGATGATATTGTCCATTATTTGTCTTCCTTCCATAAAGCCTTCCCGTTCTTGTGAGACCAATGTGGATAGGAGGGGTTTCAATCTATTTGCAATAACTTTGGAGATTATCTTATAAACCACATTGCACAGTGTTATAGGTTTGTAATGATAAGGGGTTTTGGCTTCATTTTCTTTGGGGATTAGTGTAATCATTGTAGTATTTAGCACTTTTAGAATGGAGGCTGACCTTCTAGAGTCTTCCACTACCCTATAAACATCATGTTTGACAATTTCCCAGTAGGCTTTGAAAAAATCCCATTGGGAATTTCCTATAGTACTTGGTCAATTTCCTCCTCCGCGATGGGTTTGTTTAGGTTGTTATTTTGTTCCTCAGTGACCAGGCGAGGGATATCCTGGATTATCCTTTGTATGGCCTTTGTTCTGTCTTGGTTGGGTTCCTGGGCTATCCCGTGGAAGTGGTTTACCAGAGTAGTTTTGATCTCCTTATGTGACTCTCACTCTATTCCATCCTGGTCCTTAATCTTCAGGATTTTGTTGTGGGCTCTTCTGGCCATGGTTGTTCTATGAGAAAACTTGGTGTTTCGTTCTCCTTCCTTTAACCATCTGATACGGGACTTTTTTCACCAAAGTGTTTCTTCCTGCTGGCATCGAACTTACCATTCCGGGTCATCTAGATCTCTTCCTTTTTCCATTCCTCTGTATAGCCCTCCGAAATGCAGGTTTCCTAGAGTTTTTTCATTTTTTCTTCCATGTTGTTTTTCTCTTGGTTTATATTCCCAAAAGTGCCCTTGTTCCACTTCTTGAGCCTATATTTGATATACTTTAGTTTCTTATAGAGTTTGAACATCCTTGTCCCTTGCTCTGGTCACTCCTCCCACCACCACTGTTTGATTCTTTCCTTGAAAGTCAGGTGTTCAATCCAGAATTTCTAAAATATGAAGGGTTTGTTCTTTGGTGTGGTTTGGAAGCCTTCTTCCAGTTGCACTGGACAGTGATCAGATCCCCCCTGGTGGAGGATGTTGCAATCTAAGGTTATCCCCTGCATAATGATTGACTCTAATATTAGGAATCAATCGAGTCTTGTTTCTACCTGATACTGGTTCATCCGTTTATTGTTCCAGGTGAACTGGTCATTATTGGTTTTCAAGTCTACCATCTTCGTTGTGTTTATGAACTTTGAGAATTCTTCTGCATCCCTATCCAATCTTCGTGTACCTCCTTTTTTCTCCGCAAGTGACGTGATGATGTTGAATTCCCCTGCTAGGATCCATTGGAGGTTGTTGGATTAGGTTTTAAGATCTTCTAAGTCTCGTATAATTCCTCTCTTTTCCTCTAACACCTAGGGCCCGTACACATTAGTGCATAGAATCACCTATGTTTTTCCAATGATTTGCATGCGAATTGTAAGGGTGTTCTTGGTTGCTTTGGCTACTATTAGGCTCAATAATTGTGGGTTCCACAAGGTGAGAATACCTCCTAGCATTTGGTGGCCTCTGATAGCCACCATCTTGTACTTGCGCCAATGTTGTTTATTGATTGCCTCCATTCTGTCTGTATTGCATTTTGTCTCTTGAATAAAACATAGATCAGGTTTTTCCTACTTTAGTATATTTCTAAGGATTCTTTGCTTTCTCGGGCTGTTTAGGCCTCTTATATTCCAAGTTATAACCTTCATTTAAACATGTGAGGGGGAGTTGGGGAAGAGTTTCTTATCTTACCCGAGTTTATCAGTAGCGCTCCAAGCTCTTGTAGGACTACGCTATTTGACTTCCTGCCTTTTTTCCTCCACATCTTCTTGGGTGAGAGCTGTGATTGTCCCTCACCGGATTTGACTCCTAAGTGTCCAATCTCCCCGTTTGTTCACTTTAGTCCTCTAGCTTTGGCTTCCTCCCTTAGGATAAATAGCTACTGAATGCGGTCAAGTTTCTCTGTTGGTACATTTTCTACTCCCTATCGTTTCCATTTCTTCAGTATGTTCGGGAGATCTATCCCTTCCCTTTTCACAAGGTCTCTAAGATCAGGGTCTTCTGTGCCTACTTCTCTTGGGGTCATTTTTGCATCTCCCTCTGCTTCTTGCATGGGGGTGTTGTCATCTATGATTTCTCCATCCATCGGGGTTGCGCAACTCCCATGTTCCTTCTTGTTACTTGATCGATCGATGGGCTTGTTTGTTGCTTATTCTCTGACTTCTTGAGTTTTTGTCGGATCTTTTTCATTTTCTTTCCCTTTATTGATTTTGTCTCGTCCTTCCATTTTATTCTGGGTCTTCGGGTTATTTCCTGATGGCGTTCTACTCTGATTTTTGTTTTCTCTACTTCTAAGGTTCAACTTTATAAACCCATCCTCATCCTTCTTTGGTTTGGGGTTTTCTACTTCCTGTTTTTTATTAAGAGGGAATTCTTTGATCAGGTGGCCATGTTCATGGCATCTTCTACATCTGAAGGGGATATGTTCATAATCTATGTTTTGGATCCATTCCTCATCCCTGAATTCCAGACTTATGGCTTCTGGAAGTGCTCCTGACACATCCATCTCTATGCAAATTCTTGCATAAGATGTATATCTCCCTTTTAGGGTGGCTTCTGAGGTCTTCACATATTTCCCCAGTTTGTTTCCTATTACTTCGAAAGTAGAGGGTAACCAGTAGTCTAAAGGTAAGGAATAAAATGTCAGCGAGACCGACACATTTTTGAAAGTCTCTTTTTCTGGGGAGAACTTTTCCTTCCATGGCCACATGTACAGTCCTACTAAGGCGTGGAAGTATGGCCCTCCCTCAAACACTCTATCCCTATCCTCCAAGTTCAAGAATACTGTTGTGAAGAAGCCTTTTGAGCTCAGGTGGAGCTCCACTTCTCCGTTTGGCTTCCCGTGATATTTAATCCAGTTGCGCAATGTTCTTTTTGTGGGCCACAAACCCATGAACTTGCAGATCAGCGCATGCGTCTTCATCTGGCCCCTGTAGGTTTTCGTTTATGAATCCTCCAGTATCACCTTGGATATCATTGATGTTTTGGGTTTGCACGGGTTGCAATCTTCTACCCTGTTGGGCTTCACTGTGTCTTGCACCTGACTCTGAGTTTCTCTGGCTTCTTCCTCCATACACTCACTTTTTCCGTGGTTCCTTTCCTGACCTTTTTATGGGTCTAATATCAAGGTTCTTGTCATTGGTGCCTTGAAAACTACGCCTCTTGGCCCTTTCCCTCTGTCTACCACTACCTGTTTGTATGAGGGGGTACCGTT
>JZKD02S1915661.1:25675-38597 GCA_000966675.3 Picea glauca
CCACGACTGTCAAACCCTAGCTTGTAGTTGCTCCAAACCCTCCACCAGATGCAGTATAAGATTAGCTATAATAAACTTCTCTTTTCCATATTAATTGTAGAAGGACTTATCAAAATCATAAAGTTTTTTAAAAATAGAGGTAACCTCAAAATACATGGTAAGGTCTTTTAAAACATTAAATTTGTAAGTTTTAATATTAAAGTGAAATATTCATAATAATTAATAATAATTTTGGAAATATTGATTATAATAAACTTACACCTCTCATTTGATTTAATTTCATATTTTTTATTGATTAAGGTGGAAATATACGAACCCTAACCTTAAGATTAAATTTTAATATTAAAGTGAAATATCTTGATAATTATAATAATTTTGGAAATATGGCTTATAATAAATTTACACTTCTCATTTGATTTAATTTCATATTTTTTTAATTGCTAAATTTACACTTCTCATTTGATTTAATTTCATATTTTTTTAATTGATTAAAGTGGAGATACAAGAGCATAGCCTTTTCATTTTCACGTGTACAAGTATTTAAATTTAGTTAATAATCCATATTAAAAATGAGAAAAAATAAATACTCATTATTTATTTTTCTAAATTTTATATATTTAATTATTTTTTAATAAAATTTATTATTACTAAAATGAAAATAAGATATTTTCATAAAATTAAATTTTTATTTATATAAATAATGATATTTTAAAACTACCAAAACAATAAACATTTTATACAAAATATCCATTGTTATAACTATTGTGATTATTAGTATTATCTTTATTACAATTACTATCATAATCAATAATAATAATAATAATAATAATAATAATAATAATAATTATTATTATTATTATTATAGTTAATACATTTTATAAAATGTTTATTGTTTTGGTAGTTTTAAAATATCAATGTTAATATGAAAATTTTATTTTATTAAAAAAATTTCATTATATTAATAATAAATTTCATTTTCCTCCGGATGGGGTGTCACATGGTGAAAGTTCAAGGACACTTGGCACCTGGCAACTAGGGGAGTTATTAACCCCATCTGTCGACCCACATATATTAACTCCCCCATGGCTCACACCATGAGGAGAGTAATTGTAGTGCGTCTGGCTAGACTGGCTGGGTTAATGGCCGCGCGAGCTAGCCAGGCGAGGTGTACTAGGACCAGGCTGGCTGTCAACTAGACTTGAATGGTGATAAGTATTGTCAACTCAGGCTTCAATGGTGATAAGGGCAGTAAACAGGCTCTTGCCCTGGTGTACTCTTACATTCTTCATTTGCCCTGATGCATTCTTCCTGTCCTTCTCTTCGACTCTCCCAAGAGTTCCATCATTGCTTCTCTTTGTGCTTTTCTCATGAGCACCAGTGTCATCCTCCCTGGCTCTGATACCCCCCACTCGCCTTACATGCTTATTCCTAATAAGTTCCCTCTCATCACCTCTGCCTTATCCCACTCCTCTCAACACCCTCTCTCAGCCTCAATTCTCGCAGCCCTTCACCTCCATACACTCATCAACATGCTGGAGGAAAGAGGGAAATCCAAGAGGGGTGTTTGTTATTACATCACCCTCTCTCGTCATAACAAGCTCTCCCCCTCCCAACTAGCTCTTATTACACATTTCGCAAGCCCTCGACACACCAGCCAGAGGTCGCAGGATACTGCTTAGTCCTCTCCTCCTCAACTCCTTGGCGTCAACTCGGTAAAGGAGGAAGCTCCCGCCTCTCATGCACACATCCCTCCATCCACCCCTCTTATGATCCATGTCCTGAGCTCGATTAAAGAGGAGGCACTACCTTCCTACACGCACCCTCCTCTGGCCACCAATCTCTTTCCCCCCCCAAATTGTCAAACCAGGTGACCCCCACTACGGAAATGGAAGATGTATGGTGCAGGAGGAAATCCCCCCAAGCTTGCAAGTGGAGAAAAATGCAACGGAAGCCAATGAGATCACCATAGAGGTAGCAAGTGAGGAGGAGGAGGAGGATCAGCCTCAACAATTCGCTAACCACCTCATGGAGGAGCACCTTCAAATCCTCTTCGAAATCAGGCAGAAACAGGATGATTAGATGCACTCTGAGAGCATCATTGGCCAAAGGATGGACATCTTGTTCGATGCATTAGTGGATGCTCCTATGCACGCCAGATGCCCTACATGCAGCCAACGGTTCACCCTGATCTACACAATTCATGGACAACCAGGCTCGCCAATTGAGTGAAGTCTCCAGGTTATGGCTCTTTGTCAATTACAGTTGCGAGATTAATGGTTTAGTTTACCACAACAACAGGATACAATATCATGCATTTTTTTCATATACTGTTTATGTAGTTTTAGTAGTACCTTTGTCAATAGACAGTGCTAGAGACTTTCTGATTATTGTACAAACTTTTTTGTTCACGTAGGCAGGATGCAAAATTTTGTGTAAGCATTTTGGTTTAAATAATGATAACATACATAATGATGTGTCAATCCCAGAACATCTAATAGCCATTTGTTCTAGTTTCTCATTTCTGGCGGAACATGTGACTCTTACTTATCATTGTAAAGTTTACATATGTAATTAATATAAAAATCTACTTTTATTAAAATAATAATAATAATAATAAATTTTATTTAAAAAAAATTAAATGTAGTAGAGTTAGAAAATAAATAATCAGCATTTCTTTTCATAATGTTAATGTTTATCATTTTCTTATATCTATTATTAATTCAAATTTAAAAACTTGTACATATGGAAATGAAAAGTCTAAGACATCTATATCTCCACCTTAATCAATAAAATAAAGAGTGTAAATTTATTGTAATCAATATTTTCAAAATTATTATCAATTGTTCTCCACCTTAATCAATAAAATAAAAAATATAAATTTATTGTAATCAATATTTTTAAAATTATTATCAATTATTATAATTATGATGTATATTTCACTTCATTATAAATATTATATAATGAAGTTAGATGAAATGAAAGGTCTAAATTTATTGTAACCAATATTTCCAAAAATAAATATAAACACTAATTATTTATTATAATGTTAATCTATTTTTTTAATATAAAAATTATATTTATTTATTTTAATTAGTATAAATTCATTTTATCTATATAAAAAATTAAAAAGATTAAAAAAACATTTACAATTTCAATTAAATGTTATGAAATTATTCATTTAAAAAAAATGAAAATTAGCAAAGAATTATTATTACTTATATAAAAAAATATTATTTTTTTAAATTAACATAAAATTATTATTACTTATATAAATTGAAAATCAAAGAAAAATAGTTCTATATTTATATTTTCTTACTTATAATAAATTTTGGTACAAAGTTAATAAAAATTCAAAATAAAAAAATATCTCTTAACTAATTCTCATTAGATTGAAAAAATATATAACTAATTCTCATTAGATTGAAAAATATATATAAATAAGTATTTATAAAAAATTTAATAAAACAAAATCATATTTGGAATATTTTTACAAAGTTCAAAAAATGTAATAATAATACTAAATACACAATTGCTTTATAATATAACTGGTATAACCACATAATTGTGGATGATATGTGGATGATGAACAGGATAAGCCTATTTAATTTAAAAACCCTAACTTAACCTAATCCTATAACCTTAACATGAACCTTAACCCTAATATAATTTAACATTACAGAGGAGTGTGCACCTCAGATCCTATTAGGTGGCTGGTTCGGAAATGAAGCCATTGAAGAGATGAAAGCCTAGCTTAAAATTGGATTCACAATGCTTCAATATATATATTCCCAGCTTCCTGTATGAAAACTTTTAAAAATAATTGAAACTATATTCTTTTATTTTACTTTGGAATATTTTATTTTCCTTTAATCTTAAGCCCAACAACTCCACTACTCTTCCACCCCACTGCAGTTTGGCACAACAAGCATGCAGCCTTTCCAATGACGTCAAATCTTCAACGCAGTTCAATTCTTCTAATTCAGTACACTGTAATATCCAGTCTCACAAGTTTTGTGAGTGGTTCTAGTCCGCTTATGCTCTTCAACCTGTTATAATCATGTATGTAAAACACCTCCAAATATACCAATGTTTCAAGACTACAAGAGTCCATTTTCCTCAAATTATGACAACCAATCAATTGAGTTTTATAAGTGTGCGGGGCAAGTGTGGAAGGTCATCTATTGTCATACAACACCGTAGTTCCAACGCAGTCAATTGAGGCACCAGTCCAACAAAACCTGGAGAACATCACAATACCTTGCAATTCACGAACTTCAACTCCTTCAAGTTCCTTAAGTTACCCAGTAAAGGTGGCGACGTCGGGGGAATTCTTGTTAACTCAACGAATTCCATATCGCTTTCAGCTCTCCAATTTCACTTAGCAAATCATATATCTCTAAATAACTAATATTTAATTTGACCAAGGACTGCAGGAAAAATCAATGTATTCAAGCGTCCTTCTATTTATATTTCCCAGTGCTTCGCAAGAGATTGTTAAATTAAAGCATAAGTGTAAATCAAGATATTTAAGGCTAATAAAATTCCAGCAAAGTGCCTTCACTATGGTCGAATTCAGACCTGGATTCAACAAACCATATCCAATCCCGTGTATGGAACTTCCAATATTGTGAAGACCTATGAGCCAACGTTTCATATAGAACATTCACACAACTATTATGATAATCTTGGGGTTGTTCCAGAGCGCCTCCCAGCACAATACCTTCACAATGGTGGAATTCAGATCTCGATGCCAGGAAGAGACACCAACGGTTTCTACCGTTGGGATCGGAGTCTGCAAGAGAGATATTCACACACAAAGAATGTTCTAAATATTTAATGATAAATAAACACATGTATTCCACTCCGAATGCGTATTAAGACACCTGAATAGGTAGAAAATGAAGCGCCCGACCAATATGAACGTGGAGGCAATGTAAATCTGTGTAAAAGTTAATAATGAATTTAATATTTAATGTAATTGAAGTTTGTTGGAAAAACAATGATTTCTTAACATGATTAAGTAAATGTGAAAAAGTAAGCATTTTAATGGACACATTCAAAAATGTTAGAAAGTTATGAAAATGAAATCTCACTCCTTGATTTGAAAGGATGACCAAGAATATGCAAGCATCTTCAATTGTCAGCCATAAGATTAAAATTTATAATTAAAAAATCATTAAATGTGTCCATTTCCAATAGGTGTACGCCTATCGGCGCAATAAAGAGTTCTCCACGAACTTATTATGTATTTTCAAAAATTGCAAGAGCCACATTTAAGTAAAAAGTGGTTGATATACAAACATTATTCTTGGTTGACTATGGTAATGTGTCAAACACAAACCAAACTGCCATTCGACGAACATTCCTCGACGGTGCAATATGACGAACAAAACCAGATGTTACAATATGGAAAACATAGTAATGTTGCAATGTCTCGAACTTAATAACGTCGCACAGTGAAGAGCATAGTAATGTTGCAATCTGATGAACTTAGTAACATTGCAACCTATTGAACATAGTAATGTCACAATGTGATGAACACAAATTGATGTCGCAATGTGAAGAACATAAACATGTTGTCGTAGTGTGGATAGTAACGTCGCAATATGACAAACATAAATAGACGTTGCAAGGTGACGCACATCGCCTTGTCGTCCCAATGTTACGAACATTTCCTCACGTTGCAATGTGACACACATATCTCAACGTCTCAATGTGTCAAACATTTCCAAACACTACAATGTGTTGAACATAGTAACATTGCAATCTACCAAACATAGTAACATCATAATGTGATGAACATATATAGATGTTGCAATGTGATAAACATATACGCCAATTTCAATGTGGCAAACATAACACTTTCGTCGTAATCTGATGAACATAGGCCTATGGTTGCAATGTAAAGATATAAATGAGCGTTGCAATGTGACAAAGATTTCCCTGTTGTCATAAAGTGATGAACATATCCTTGCATTGCAATGTGACGTACATATATTGACGTCATATCGTGACGGAAATTTCCAAACATCGCAATGGGACAAACATCTCCCAATGACTCATTGTGATGAACATTTCCCAACATTGCAATATGTCTACGATCTCCCAACGTCGCAATGTCACAAACATTTTTGAACATCGCAATGTAACAAACCTTGCCCATTTTGACTAAACCTAGAAATTTCGTTACACGAACCTACAAATGTGACGTTGATGACCAAACCTCAGTAGAACTTTTTTCCTTTTTCACCTTGTGATGAACATTTCCCAACGTCGTAATATGACAAACATTCCCACTTCCTGGCATTGTCCCAACCACTCACCATCATCACAATGTGTCGTATGTTTCCCAGCATTGCATTTCTTTGAACATTTTCCAATGTCACATTGTGATGAACATTTCTTGATGTCACAATGTGATGAACATGTCCCAATGTTGCATTGTGATGAACATTTTCCACCATCGCATTATGATGAACATTTCCTGATGTCAGAATGTGACGAACATGTCCCAATGTTTCAGTCTAATGAACATTTCCCAACATCGCAATATGACGAATATTTCCCAACGTCACATCATGACAAACATGTCCCAACATCACAATGCACAAAAATTTTCCAACATCGCAATGTCACAAACATTTCCCAACGTCGCATTGTCACAAACATTTCCCAACATTGCAATGTGACGAACATGTCACAATGTTTCATTGTGATGAACATTTCCCAATGCTGCAATGTGATGAATATTTCCCAACATCAAATTGTGAAAAACATTTCCAAGCGTCGCAATGTCACGAACATTTCCCAACATCGCAATGTCACGAACATTTCTCAACGTCTCATTGTGACGAACATGTCTCAATGTCACAATCACGAACATTTCCCATCATTGCATTGTGATGCACATCTCTCAATGTTAGACTTTGAAAAACCCAGGTTTTAAAAAATCACCATGCTCAACAATAGACAATGCAACATCATCAACTAATGTTAAAATATGGTCACATACATCCATGTACAACCATGGTCAATATAATTCACACATAATCAATGTTTATCATTATAATGATCAACAAACTTTCATTATCAACTAGCTATTTGTTCATATATATATATATATATATATATATATATATATATATATATAAATAATTTAGTAATACATTACTAAGACCTCGATTTGTTTACTAAATAATACATCACTAATACATATAAAGTGTAAAGTGGTTGTTGCTATTAAAAATTTATATAGTAATAACATTCACAACATCAACCTATAACAAAAACAAGTATATAACCAAAAAAATATATAAATTGTGTTGAAATTGTTTTAAAAACCAACCATAATTCAATTTCTTGCAATTAAGGATTCAAAATGCCAATAAACATAATGTACGGATTGCATTTTTTTTTTGCAATGCAAACCTAATAATCATAAATGTTTGCACATCTAATAATCATTATGTTTTTAAATCGAGAGATGAAACTCTAAATTTGTTAGTAACATGTCGCCTCTGTCCACGAGAATGCCCATCGATCTGTGTTGTGCTCCAATACCATCTGGCTCACTGTTTCGAATCCCAACCCAATGTTGAAACCATAAATTTTGTTAGCAGCATGCCACCCCTTTCCATCTAGATGCGCACCGTGCTCCAATACCCTCTAGTTCATTGTTTCGAATTCCAAATGTAGAGACTCAAGGACGCCGTCAACCCACTGTTATTTGTAAAAAAAAATGAAACGCATCTTAAACGGTAAATTTTGCAAACCTAAAAATCATAAATTTTGCAACCCTAATAATGTCCTAAAAGACTGCATAAATTTTTGCAACCCTAATAATCATTGCTTTTAAATTGAGAGTTGAAACGGGCTTTTAAATTGAGAGTTGAAACTGTAAATTTTGTTAGTAGCATGCCCATGTCCACCAGGATGCCAACTAAGCATGGCTTGTCCACTAGGATACCAACTAAGCATGGCCTGTAAATTTTGTTAGTAGCATGCCCCTGTCCACCAGGATGCCAACTAAGCATGGCCTGTTTCGAATACCAGATTTAGAGACTCAAGGACATCGTCAACGAGATGGTATTCGTGGAAGGGGAAAATGATCATGGCAATCCACTTCTGGTATGCAATGTTGCAGATATCCTTGTGCATGTGTGGATTGGGGCGGAGAGATAGCAACCATTGATTTCGCTACTGCTTTGCTCAGCTTCCTAATAGAACCAGTATCTACTCTTGTTGAGATTTGTGTCCTTTACAAAAGGGGGGCTCATTTTTCCTTGCCTTGTGAACCATCGTGATCGCAGAAAACCTCTCAGACAGCACCACCAGGTGCATGTTGTAAACAGAGCCATCAGCACTAAGATCGCGTGCATGTTGTAAACAGAGCCATCGACACTGAGATCGCTCAAATACTTCATCATTCAGAGACTGGAAAAATGAAAGTAAACTTCCTCATTCAGAAACTGGTAAAACAAAGGTAAAAATCCAGATCAAGATTTATCTCAGAGCCTAGAAAAATTCAAAACCTGGCCGCTAGGGTTCTTTCCCTAGCTGCATCGCGCATCTGCATGCTTGGAGCCGTCACTGTGTTTTAGGGTATTTGAGCAACATCCACACACTCGACATAGTTGACTACTAATCACAATTAGAAATCTTTGTTCATAACATAAACATATGATAATTAGTTGGTTAACCCAATAATTTTTTAATATAATTAAGTAAATGTAGAAAGGTAAAGTTTATGTGTTTATAAAAGCTAATAGTTTAAAATCAATAAAAATACTCTATCCATATTTAATTTTATTCCTAAAAAATAAATATTAAACATAAAAAAAATATTAATTGTGCTCATCTCCGATTCAAAAGTCCAAACTTTATAGTCGACATGATCCGCGTTTCTGTAAGGCTGTAACAACATCTAGTCTGTCAAAAATATTTCCAACTTAATAACACATCCAAAAAAATTATAAGATTTTAACAAATTTTACAGTGGTTTAGCCAGAATAGAGGCACCATGCAAATTTTCTTAAAAACAAATGGCCAGTCAAATGCTAGGTGGGCGGATCGGCGATAACTCATTTTCTAAGTCTCTTTTAGCTGGTTCACGCCGGAGAGAAACGGGGCCAATAACTAACAATTTTTCCGACGCCCGAACGAATCGAAAGGGGCCAACTTGCTTCTTATACGAGTTGAAATGACAACATTGGGTTGGTTTCGGAGACCGACATTTCCGAACTGGACTGCCCCGCGGGCGATGAACGCACTCATGTGAAACCGCTGAAAGCGGGCCCGACATCCTGTACAACCAGACCTCCCAGCCTGGCTTGTCTGGTACAAGCTTGCTGCTTCTGCAGAGCAGTACAAATACAAAGGCGAGCTAAGTGTTTAAATAGCGTTTGTCTATTGGAGCTAAACAGAACTTTGACACCGTTTCAAATCTAGAAGATGACGTTGCATGTGGAGAACCCGAGAATTATTTTTTAGATAATCTATGTTAAAAAAAGAGTGTAATTTAAAAGTTTTTTTTTATTATTAATCATAATGATTGAATCTGCAGTGGTTAAGTTTGTACAATTAGAATGTTTCATTAGTCTTTTAGCATTTAGCATGTTGAATCCATTTACACATTCAAAAATTCAATTTAAATAACAAAAATTAAATATTTTGTTCAAATTTACATTACCAAATTTTGAAGAAAACCTAAAAAAATAGAACATTTAGCAAATTCCAGAAACTTTGCATGCAGCATAGACATGATACAAAGTTTTTAGCGGAACGAATGCTAAAACTCCATAAAGTGCATTTTAGTCACAGACAACCTTTATCCCTCTAGCGGGGCTGAAACAATTAAGCTTAACCATTCGGATCTTTATATGCAGCAAGGGTTGTATGGCAACCCAATCCCTCCCGAGTTAATTGAGAAATACATGTTGAACAATGAAACTTAATATAATTAAATGCACAAGTAATGAATATTTTTTTGTCAAAAAATAATAACTGAGGGTTGTTTGTTATTCAAAATGTATAATAAACCTTAAGCCAAATGAAACTATAATATTCATAAATATAATATAAATATAATAAATATATTATAAACATAATATAAATATAAATATAATAATAAATAATAATATATTTGAAAATAAATATAATATAAATATAATAATGCATAATAATTAAGCCGAAAGGCGTACACCTATTGACAATGGGCAATTTAATAGGGGTTTAGTGCTTAATAAGTTTTCAGGATTAAATATGACTGGAATATTCTTAGTAGTCACACAAAATTAATGGTTGTGATTTCAATCATTAACTTCCTAGCTATTATAAAGACATCCGTTTATGTGTTTACTTTTTTACATTTACCTAATCATATTTTAAAATTACTTTGATAGCTAACTGATTGCCACGACTAAGTGATTAACAGAAATTAAAATATTAACACCAGATAAATGAAGTCAACCATTTAATTTATACTTTTATGACACGATAGTGAGAGGGTGGGCATTAACTCATTTATGATTCCGGGCGGACTCCCTCGGTTTTGGACGAGGCTGTTCAATGGGTTTGAAAGATTGGAGTAACGGTAAGGGTCTGCTTTGGTCTAGCCTCAGGCGGTCGAGTGACGAAGAGACTCAGTAGGTTTCTTGGTTGGTGTTTGTAAAGGAGGTAATTACGCCGAAAGGCGTACACCTATTGACAATGGGCACAATTAATGATCTTTTAATATTATTTAACCTCAAACCCTAATTTGATGGCTATGCATTGAAGATGTTGGCATATTCTTAGTCGTCCTCCAAAATCAATGGATCAGATTTATTGTTCATAACTTTCTTGCATTTATCAAGGCATCTGTTAACATGTTTACTTTTTAACATTTACCTAATCACATTAAAAAATTACTGTAAGGATATGTAATTGCCACATTTAAATGATTAAGTAAGATTAAACTACGTTCTACTTCTGAACCAGTATACCCACACGTTCCATTTATCAATCCAAACGTTTCATATTACCAGCCGCCATCTCATGACCGCCTCCCCTTACCGGGTGTTTGTGGATTGTGAAGTGCAATTATTTATCTACTGATTTTTATTCCCTCTAGTTATTGTGCCTGCCGCCACCTGCTGGATTTTTATGCCCTCGGGTTACTGTACCAGCCGCTGCTTGTTTTGAAATCCCAGAAACAATGAAATAAACAACGACTTTGCTGCCCCAATAATTAAACCGTTTTAAAAATACACTGGCATATTTAATACACGTTTTTGTATGGTGCTAGTAATAAAAATGAATGGGCGACTATCGCTTTCAAAGTGAATATGAAGCGTAAATAGGTAAGACGTATCCACTCTCTTTGACGTATCCACACTCTTTCAGTGTTGAGCCTTGTGTCCGTAGGAAGTTTGGGCGGAATTATTAAAATGTGTTTGGATTGAATATTTCTGGTTTGTATGATAAGAGCTTCATTTCTTATCAAAATTTGATCGGAAATTTAAATATTATTATTATCACTGTATTGCAACCGGAATTATTAATGAGTAACTTCATTTTATACTTATTAAAAATGTATAGGTTATTATTTAGTCAAATTTTGGTTTGTATGATAAGAGCTTTATTTCTTATCAAAATTTGATTTATGAAGCGTAAATAGGGTTTAAAATGTATGACATCGAATCATCATGATAAGCTTGACATGAATATGATACTTGCTTATTAATTTTTTGGAAATAATTGTATATGCTATCTTTGGACAAAACCCTCATTACGGTTTAATTCTAGGGTTTGTAGATTTATTAGGCCTTTAGGCGTTTATCAGCGACATAATTGTGGCCGTGCTAGTTATATTTAAATTTTTAGTTATATTTTTATTTTTATAATTCTTTATTTATTAATCAATAATAAAATTTAATATATTCTTTTAAGGATTGGTTTCATCTTATCAATCTTTTCGCGTTTATCAGCAGCTATTTAACTTATGTGCTAGTAAATATATAGTACAATTTTTTATATTTAAATGTAGTGATTGGTCAAATTCATTGATTATGTAATTAATTATACACATTGAAAGATGTGAAGGGGGCAATAACACTTCAATTTTATCAACCAATTAAAAATGAGAAACACAAATATTTTCATTATATCAAAAAATATATATTTATTTTCCTATATTAGATATTACATTGTATACACAAATTTATGGTAAAAGGCAAATTAATATCAACAAACTCATTGCTATATTCCATGACAAGTACTAATACCCAACACGAAATCATATCGACATGGTTTTGCAAACTTTCCTTGGGGCGGCTATTGAAAATTTCCGACAGCATGTCACATCCTACCCACCGAACTTAGTATCCTCCCCCTCTTCTGTTTACTGATGAGCTACGACCATCGGCAGATTTATGCACTATTGATTCGATTGATCGCGCCCCCCACATTTATTTAACTCTCGGTAAGTAGAAGAGGCACGTCATCGCTCCCTTCAGATTTATTTCATGCTGAACAAGTAGAATGCTGAACAAGTAGAAGACGCATGGGATCATATAATTTGCCAATTGCCTGATCCTCAAGCTTTTTATATGCTCTGTTTCGACTGATATGATTCTTTTATCGCCTGTTATGAAACTCTGTGTTAGAATTAATTCCAGGAAAGCTATCATGCAGCAGAGTTTGGTGTTATGTTTTATGTTTCTCCTTACTTTGGCATCAATTAGGACGCAGGCATTGAACATTTCATCTGAAGCTGAGGTTGGAGATTTATCAGCATATTGTCCGCTGAACATAAGCGCAGAGCTTGTTGCTCATCCATGGATGCTTCACCAATGTTCTGGACCAGACAAATCTCACTGCTGCGAAGGCATCGCCGATTTAACCAAAATCCTTCACTTTTCATGGATGCACACCACCCGTTCAT
>JZKD02S1915661.1:51870-73203 GCA_000966675.3 Picea glauca
TCAACCATATACTAATCGAGCCTCTTGCATCTACCTTTTTTGGATGAGAAATAAATTGTTCACTCAAGTAAACCCCATCCAGTAATGCAGACACTTGGATTTCATAAAGACAAAATAATATTACTTAATGCATTAATTCTATATGTATTGAAAGATGATCGATTGATGACTAATAAAGATAATTTAAGCATACAAAATTGTACAAAACTATACCTCACCTCTAAAGTTTGGGTTGCATATCTTGTGCAATTGAAAATATGCATTCCAATCATCAATTGCTTACAATGATAATTTGTTGAGGGGTAACAACTCAAATACACTATCAACCATAAAATACAAATCGAGCTCTATGGAAATAGGTGGTGGTCTATATCTCTCCCCAATTAAATAAAATGTAATACTTCACAATGAAGTGTGCATGATGTCTTAAATAAAATCCCTTTCCTCAACTCCAAGATGCAATAGGATGAACAACTCCTAAGGAAAAACAATACTCCTGCTTAACAATGGTACTAATCTACTTGAGAAGGTGATATGGTAGTAAGGTCTCTACAATCCATAGGATGGTTATAATTGCATCCACTACCCAAACCATAAAAACATGATTGTGTCTTGGAATAGTCAAAGTGCATGCGCAACAAAAACTCACCATAAATATGTGTTGTAAAATATAATTAAACCTCATCATGGTGGGGAAACATGACCCATGCTCCAAAATGTGTCATAAAAATGACACGTTGTAACCTCAATCTTAAACTCCAAGAGTTTAAGTGGTTCCCCCCTCACACGGTTAGGAGAGATCTCAAATAGTGTACCCCTCACATCATGCCCTCTTCTTGCAACTTTCACCACCTCCTAGTTATTTTTCCCTAACACCTCATCTCTCCTCCTCATGATGACACTCTGCCAAAGGGTACTATGTGGCCCCACCCCCAATAAAAAACCATCAACTAATTGATGCTGTCTAGCATCATCGACATAAAGGATTGAGTGGCATTATTGTGGCAAATAGCTAAGATCTATCTATGCAACTAGTTTCATTTCCCATATATCTCCTCACAAGTGATCTTCACCACCTCATTCTCCCATGGATGGGGAGATGTGGGATGATCTTGTACACTAGGGACTTCTACACATTAAACAAAATACATATATACATTCTAATTAGTGTTTGTTTGTGAATTCAAACTTTCAAAATTCAAGATATCCATAAGTTAACAAGAATTAAATCCACATCATTAATACTCGATTCATGAAACTCCTCACTATCCTATGATGATGTATATGTACTCCACAATGGGAGAGGTGCACTACCTCTTTGACTATCGATACAACTAATTGTAGCTAATGTCACCTCGTAGCTATATGGTAGGGTCCCTATGAAAATTAAAACACATATTATTCAAGGTTATAATAATTCACTTATGTATTTTTAACTCAGTAAAAAAAAGTATTTGTAAGACATATGTGTCCTCTCGCGAGTTGGATGAGGCATAGATCTAGGTTGTCTGGGAGTAGGACCTCGAGACTGTTTGGAGCTCCATCTCATGTGAAGAAAAGACCCTTCCTCTCGGGGACGATCTACATCAAATAACCAAGATGAATTAAATACAACTCTCTCATATCATAAATCAAAACTAAAATGTGGCTTACCAAATAAGGATTTTAAATGTTAAGTGTTTTAGTGGTTAAGGTCCATAGGGTTTAAGTGATGGGTAAACGGGCACTAAACAATAAATATAAGATAAATTAGCAAGGTGAACAATGTGTTGGTTGAATGATTATAATTCTATGTATCATCCACTTCTGTGTTGATGGAAGTGTCATTTTGTGTGAACGACGTTGTGATAAGTGAATTGATTGACAAGTTCTCCTGAAAATTGGTCGTGGGTCAATTTCTAGGTTGGTCGACTTTTAGTTTGCTATCATTTCACTTGGTAACACATGAGTTGTAAGGTTTTCCAAGCTCATCACAAGAGACACTGGAAAATAAATCCTTCTCCATTCTACTTAGAGTTTTGGAAATTGTTGTGTCTCCCTAAGAGGGATAGACTCTAGATGTTTTCATGGATTTTCATCGCATTCAGTTGTCGAGTCCATTGTATTGGATCAATGACTTCAACATACTTTCTCATCCACTTCCTTACCAAAGGAAGTGCCATTTTGTGTGAATGGTGGTGTGGTAAATGATTTGTTTCACGGGTTTACCCAAAAATTTGGTTATGGGTCATTTGTAGGGTGCTCAAATTTCATTTTTCTACCTTCTCCACTTAGTAACAAATGAGTGGTAATGTTGGCCATGCTCATTGAGGGAGGAACTTGTAAACAAAACCATTTCCATTGTAGATGGAGTTTTCATAATTATTGTGGCTCCCTAAGAGAGTTTGCCTTTTCATTGTTCATCCTTGTTGATCTAGGTGGATATCAGTGGCCACCCACCTATTCCACTGGATCAAATCCTAATTTCCATTTTGGCAGTTTTTTTCTAGCTTTTCGGGTCCTAAACTTCTAGGGTCGTTTTGAGGTCCTAAACATTTTTTTTTGGGTCCACCACAGTCACATTATAGACGAAGTCAGAGTGTGATCTTAAACTGTGTATTCCTTAGATAGAAATTTCCAATGAGCTATCATGTGCCTAAAACGAAGATTGTATGAAAAAGTTACAACCACGTGAATTTGATGTACCAACTTACCCCATCGAGGCCCACATGAATTTTGGTGCTTCATCTCCTAGGGTTAGGCTTTTGGATGTTGAGGTTTTTCTCATTTTTGTTTTATGTCAAAAATTCCTTTGGAGCCTCATTGTAACCATGTTCTTGCGAATGAGTGTAGCCGACACATCTCTTCTCAGAGATAAGCTACTGCCATTCTAGCTAGCTTGTGTGATTTTACATTTTACAATCTTTTGTATTTCATACAGTTATTAATAGAATATGAGCTTTACTGTATTACTATGTTCCTTGCCATATCTCTGTGTAATTATTTGTTATATCTCTGTTTTATTTCTTCCTTCATATCGTTCCTAAAATAATCTGGATCAGTGGTATCAGAGTAGTCTACTATGTGTCATCCTCAGTGCATGTCCCCAATGAGGTCAGGGTATAGAGAGTTGGGTCTCAAGCTTGTATCTCTCGAGGACAACCTCTCTCACACACCCAAGTTACCTTCCATGGAAGAAGAAAAGAGGGACGATGGGACAGGAGATCCTTTCAAACTGTTTCTCAAGGAAGCTCTCGCGCGACAAAGGAACGATATGAAGGTAGAAATAAAAAAAATATGTATAACAAATAATTACACAGAGATATAGCAAGGAACACAATAATACAATAAAAATTAGATTCTATAAATAACTATCTGAAATACAAAAGATGGTAAAAGGCAAAAGCACACAAGCTAGCTAGAATGGTGGTAGCTTATCTCTGAGAAGAGATGTGTCAGCTATGCTCATTCACGAGAATCTAGTTACAATGAGGCTCCAAAGGCCTTTTTGACATAAAACATAAATGAGAAAAACCTAAACATCCAAAAACCTAACCCTGGGAGATGAAGCACCAAAATTCATGTGGGCCCCGATGGGGTAAGTTGGTACATCAAATTCCCGGGGTCGTAACTTTTGCAAACGATCTTTGTTTTAGGCACACGATAGCCCATTGGAAAAGTATATTCAAGGAATACACATTTTTTCGTCACACTCTAACTCTATCTACAGTGTGACTGTTGTGGTCCCAAAAAATGTTGTTTAGGGCCTCAAAATGGCCCCGAAAATTTCTGGCCCGAAAAGATAGAAAAAAATTTCCAAAATGGAAATTGGGCTTTTAGTCAGTGGAATAGGCGGGTGGCCACCGATGTCCACCTGGATCATTATTTTTGTGGTATACAATGTTGATCGTGGCACTTCTTGTGCTTGGCATTGGCTTTTTGCACAATATCATGAACTTGTTGTTGAATGTGTTGGATGCGCTCCACAAATTTGGTTGCCCGATCAACCTATATCTGAGCATGGGAGGACTCTTCCTGTGTGGTTGCAATGGGTAGAGCTACGTCAATGGGATCCAATGGATGAAACCCCATGCACACCTAAAAAGGGTTGTGGCCAATAGAGTTGTGGAGGGCTTTGTTGTAGCTATGTTGAACATAAGGAAGGTTTTCATCCCATGTGCATGGATGTTTGGAATTATACATTCGTAGAATATGGACAATAATCATGTTGAATACCTTTGTTTTTCAATTACTCTGTGGGTGGAAGGAAGTCGATTTGGTCATCCTAGTGTCCATCATCAACCATAGGCTGGACCAAAAGGTGCTCAGGAACCTACTGTCTCGATCAGAGATGATATTTTGGTTTCATTTGCAGAAAGAGCGCCTCACAGGGCCCCATAAGAAGTTGATCCCGCTATGATATAAGCCTTACCCCATCACAAAGTCTATGGGTGAGAATGATTTTGAATTAAGTATTCCTCCTTTCCTTGGATTGCACCCGGTATTTAATGTGGAATTGCTCCAACCATATTTTCCACCTCTCTTGAAAACTTTGGATGTGGCCGAGCAATTGGCCCCTATATAACTCAATCCTTCCTACATTGAACAGGTGAGATTTGATCAGATCATGGATACCAAGACGAAGGACACCCACCAACAGACTATCAAACTCTATCGGGTAAGTGGCTCACCAAGAGCCAGGTTCAACACAAGTTTCCTCATCTGATGCAGGCACTTGACGCAATGGATACCATTTCTTCTTAATGGGGGAGGAATGATCTAAGTGGATATCGACAATCACCCACCTATTCCATTGGCTCAAATCCCAATTTCCATTTTGGCATTTTTTTTCTAGCTTTTTAGGGTCATTTTGAGGCCCTAAACAACATTTTTTGGGCTCGCGACAGTCACACTATAAATGGAGTCAGAGTGTGATGTAAAAATGTGTATTCCTCATATATACCTTTCCAATGGGCTATCGTGTGCCTAAAATAGACATTGTATGCAGAAGTTACGACCTTGGGAAGTTGATGTACCAACTTACCCCATCGAGGCCCACATGACTTTTGGCACTTCATACCCTAGGATTAGGTTTTGGATGTTTAGGTTTTATCATTTATGTTTTATTTCAAAAATGCCTTTGGAGCCTCATTGTAACCAGATTCTTGAGAATGAGAATGGACGACACATCTCTTCTCAAAGATAAGCTACCACCATCCTAGCTAGCTTGTGTGCTTTTGTATTTTACAGTCTTTTTTATTACAAACAGTTATTAATAGAATTTGAGATTTGTTGTATTACAGTGTTCCTTTCCATATATTTGTGTAATTCTTTGTTATATCTCTATTTTATCTCTTCATTCATATCGTTCCTAAAATAGTCTGGATCACTTGTTCAAGGTCAATTTATTTTGCTTGCACTTTTTACATATTGGCATTATCAAACAAGATACCTTTAAGAGAAATGAAAGGATTTATGGTTGGCTCATTTGGCCTCTCAAAACCCTTTGGTGCTCACTTTTTATATTGGGTTGTGTGAGGATTGCCTCCCCATGTAGTAACCTATGTGGGGGCATTCTTCTAACTTCCACATCGTCTTCAGCTACATTGGATTTGACATTTATTAATGTGGCCTTATTTTGACTTTGCATTGAGCTCACCATAGGTAATCAAGTTTCATGGAACTATTGATTAGCGGGTGTTACAAACTCCCAAGCTACCTCAATGCATGGTTTGAAAGGTGGAAGGTCGGATGTTTCCACTTTGTTTCAAATGTTTTGATCTACCAATATCTTCTTTTTTGTCTTATTTGATTCTCACAAAAACCCCAATTGTCTTAGTCAATAAGGATTGATGCTTACATGGTGATGACCATCTAAAAAGAATATTGAGGTGGGAATTTTCTCACCTTCTTTTTTCTTCACATTGAGGTCATCGCATGTGATTAGGTTTCATCGCATTGTTGATTAGTGAGTTTTCCAAACACCAAGATTAACTCAATATGTGGTTTAGAAAGTGGAGAGTTGCATGTTCCTTCTCTATTTTAGTAGTTTTGATCTTCGAGTATCTCTATCCTTGTCAGATTCAATTCCCCTAAAAACTCCAATTTATTGGCCATAAAGTATTGACGCTAGCATGGCGAGGGATATCTAAAAAGAGGATCGATGTGGGAACAATTTCACATTATTTCATCTTCGCATTGAGGTTACTGGAGGCAATCGGGTTTCACCGCACTACTGATTATCGGGTGTTGCAAACTCCTAGGTTACCTCAATGCATGGTTTGGAGAGTAGAGGAATGCTTGTTCCCTCTCTATTTTGATCATTCTGATCTAATAGTATCTCTATTTGTGTCCAATTCGATTCCAAAAAAATCTCAATTTCCTTGGCCAACAAGGATTGATGCTTGCATGGAGAGGACTATTTTAAAAGATGATCGAGGTGGGAACATTCTCACTTTGTTTTGTCTTCACAATGCACATTGAGGTTGCTACAAGCAATCAGGTTTCACTGCACCATTGATTATATGGGGTTTCCACTTAGAGAACCTATGACATAACACCTACATTCGTGGGATATTAAAGAATACCTCTAATTTCACAAGATATTGATAAATACCTCTCAAAATCGTTTTTTTGAACCCTTCTCCCAATACGTCTTTTCCAATAAAAAAAACCTTATTTTTATTATATATCCTTATTTTTACTAGATTCCCATCTTTATTGATGTGGATCATCCACCACATTTCGCATCTAACTGACCATGTATGTCAGTTCCAAGCACACTATTCCAATTTTCTTTGTAATCTATCACACTCGCCCTATCTCAGTTATTTAATAAGAGATTCTACAATCAACTGGACAGAGGTTACAAAGTAGCTCGAACAATACAAAGGTGAAGGAAGAGGGAATTTCTACAAGGAATTTTTTTTATTTTTCTTTCTGAGTTAGGGTTTGGACATGTAATAAGGGATAGACTTTGTTCCCTGAGCCTGGGTGGTTTTTCATTTCTTGCATGTAATTTTTTGTTTTTGTGTTGTTACTTGTTTCGATGAATGAATCAAATTATTTCACCTGAGCGTGTTTATCTTACTGTCTGTGATTCAGAGTTATATATTATGTCCATTTTTTGTTTCAATTTTATGGTTGAGTACAGATATCCCCTGCAGCTAAGTGTCTACATAATATTGATATCAAAGAAAACCTTGATGGTTGAAAGAGGAATCCACTTGAATTGGGGGAGAAGAGGCAAGAGGAATGTTAGGCGAAGAGAAGATCTGCAGGAAGAAATGCTCTAAATATTGGAGGCCATTGAGTCTATGTTGCCTCATGAATATTATGAGGAAGAGTTGGTAGTTCAAAGGGGTCGAATTGGAGCCATCGATCCCATGGATAGGATTATTGAAGCTATAACCAAGCAAGCAACCAGAGTTAAGGTTGAAATCCCTGACTTCAAAGGTGAACTAAATCCCGAATTGTTTTTGGATTGGATTCAAGATCTAGAGAAGCACTTTCATATGGAAGGTATTGAAGAATTTGATCCATGAAGGGTCAAAATTGTAGCTTCGAAAATGAAGTTGCATGCATCTCTGTGGTGGGAGAACCTCCAAAATGCCAGGGAAAAACAAGGGAAGGACAAGATTAGAATGTGTCCAAAGATGTTAAAGTGTATGAAGATGAATTGTATGCCCTTGGATTATCAACAAAAACCTTTTAGGGAGTATCAAAATCTAAGACAACAGGATTTATCCATACCTGCTTTCATCGAAGAATTCTTAAGGCCGCAAATCAGGACTGGATTGCAAGAGGATGATGAACACATGTCAACAAGATACATCAATGCACTTAGATTTCAGCTCCAAGATGATTTGGACCTAATCAAAGTGAACTCTATGGATGCAGCATATCATCTGGTCTTGAAAGCATAAGAGAAATTAAACATGCGAGGAAAAGCAATGATCAAACGAGGCAGAAACAATTTAAATAGAGGGAGAGGAAGTTCTTCCAAATCAGCGAATGAAGAAGAACCCATGGACAATGTTAAGGAATACTTCCAAGGTAGGGGAACCTTCAAAAGTAGGGGGTGAGGGAGATCATTTTATGGAAGAACAAATCATTCCTAGAGGTAGATTGGAAGCAAAAGAGCGTGTTTCATAAAGGAAGAAAGTGCAAAGATAAGGTATGCAAGGTGATTGTAGATGGAGGGTCTACTGATAATCTGGTAAGTATTGAAATGGTACAAACTTACAACTTACATGCATTCTGAAACTACACCCCTATAATATTTCTTGGCTAAAAAAGGATCATAGTGTACTTGTGAATCAATCTTTCCTTTTTGACTTCAAAATTGGCCCTTATGAAGATAAAGTGTTATGTAGCGTAGTGCCCATGGATGCTTGCCATCTACTATTGGGTAGACCTTGGTAATATGACAAGAATGTGGTTCACCATGGAAACAAAAACACCTATTTGATACAGCATGAGGGGAAATGCCATATATTGAAAGCCTTTTAAAGATGAAGAAGCAACTGAATTGACAACTCTATCCTTGACTACAATGGGATGGAAGAAGTTTTCCAAGGAATCCAAGGATGGGATTTGCTATCTGTTGTACCCTCAATATAAAGAGAAATTATGTCCACAAACAATCCCATTAGAGGTGCATAAATTACTTCAAGGGTATATGGATTTGATCCCACCTAATATGTCGGCTGGTTTTCCTCCTTCAAGGGGCATTGCCCATCAAATAGATTTGGTTCCTAGTGCCAAACTTCCAAATCAAGTTGCTTACAGGATGACTCCCCTAGAACATGAGGAAATGAGGAGGCAAATTATAGAATTGTTGGAACATGGATTTATAAGGGAAAGCATGAGCCCATGTGCCATGCCTTCCCTACTCTCTCCCAAAAAGAGAGGAAATAAATGGAGTTTATGCATAGATTCTAGAGCCATTAATAAAATCACGGTAAAGTATCGTTATCTGCTACCAAGAATGGATGACTTACTAGATTGTCTTTCAGGTGCTAAAGTCTTCTCCAAAATTGACCTCAGAAGTGGATACCATCATATTCAGATTCATGAAGGAGATGAGTGGAAGACAACTTTCAAAACCAAGGATGGATTATTTGAGTGAATGGTGATGTCATTTGGTTTATCCAATGCCCTAGCTACTTTCATGTGAACAATGAATCAGGTATTTAGACTACACATTGGAAACTTTATTGTAGTCTATTTTGACGATATCTTGATTTTTAGCAGAAATTTGGACGAGAATGTGGAACATTTGAGGAAATTAGTTGACATGCTTAGAGAAGAAAGGTTGTTTATCAGCCTTGAAAAGAGTGAATTCTGCAGGGATAAGTTGGTGTTTTTGGGTAATGTTATTTAAGCAAATGGATTGAGCATAGATCCAGAGAAAATAAAGGTAATCCTTGAGTGGCCTACTCCTTGAAATAGCACAGAGGTGAAGATATTCCACGGGATGGTAAACTTTTATAAGAGGTTCATCTGGAATTTTAGTTGGGTGAGTGCCCCCTTGACTGATTACGCAAGAGGGAAGGACTTTGCTTGGACAAAGGCAATTGCTATGAGTTTTGAACAACTCTAAAGAAGGGTTACGAAAGCACTCATTCTTCATATACCATATTTGAGAATCTTTTTACAGTTGAATGTGATGTTTCAGGAATTGCAATTGGAGGAGTGTTGAGCCAAGAAGGTAAACCTATGGGTTTTTTTAGTGAGAAATTAAATGAAGATAAACAAAAGTATAGTACTTATGATAAGGAGTTATACAGAGGGGTACAATCCTTAAAATATTGGAGGCATTACCTGTTGCATAAAGAATTCATTTTGATGACGGATAACCAAGCCTTGAAGTACATAAATTTCTAGAGTAAGTTGTCCCACAAACACACCAAATGGGCTTCATTTCTATAGGCCTATACTTTTTTTTACAACATAGGAGTGGTAAGACCAATGTGGTGGTTGAGGCCTTAAGTAGGAGGCATTATATGTTGGTAGTTATGAGTAATGCACTGGTTGGATTTGAAGAAATTAAGGGTAAATATGTCGATGACCCATATTTTAGTAGCATTATTGAAATTTTAGGTGGACAAGACCTTTCTGGTTTACACTCATTTGAAGACTTCCTATTATTGGATGGATTTCTATTTAAAGGCCCTCAACTTTTCATTCCCTTGGGATTGAGGCGAGAAAATATTGTGAGAGAAATGCACTCGAATGGAATGGGTGGACACTTTGGAAGGGACAAGACCTTCGAAATAGTACCAAAAAAATTATTTTGGCCTAACACGAGAAGAGATGTGAACATATGTGTTTCTTCCTGTAGGGTGTGCCAAATGTCAAAAGGAGGACAATAGAATACAATCCTCTATATTCCCTTACCTATACCGAAGGAACCATGGATTGATATTTCCATGGATTTTGTCTTGGAGCTGTCGTGAACCCAAAGGGGTCATGACTCAGATTTTTTAGCAGTGGACCACTTCTCCAAAATGGCTCATTTCATCCCATGTAGAAAGACAAATTATGCAATCCAAGTGGAACGTCTATTCTTTAGGGAAATAGTACGATTGCATGGTATTTTGAAAACCATAACCAGTGACAGGGACACCAAATTCCTAAGCCACTTTTGGAGGATTTTGTGGAAAAAATTAGATACCAAGATGCAATTSAGTTCTTCTTATCATCCCCAAACAGATGGTCAAACTGAGGTGTTGTATAGGAGTTTTGGTAACTTTTTAAGGTGCCTAGTGTGTGACAATCCTTGACAATGGGATCTAGCACTACCCCAAGATGAATTTTCCCTTAATTATAGCATAAACAGATCTACACGTAAGTCTGCTTTTCAGGTTGTATATGGTGTCAACCCCAAGGAAATTATAAACCTATTTGATTTTCCAACAAACCCATATCTCATTCCAGATGCTACAAATTTCGTGGAGGACATTCGTGACATACATCAACAAGTTGAGCACAGATTGCAGTAAATGAATGAATAGTACAAACAACGAGCTAATATGCACAGGACAAAGAAGGTGTTCCAGGAAGGATAAATGGTCATGGTGCATTTGTGCAAAGAGAGGTACCCCAAGGGTACTTACAACAAATTAAAGCCCAAGAAATTTATGCCCTATAAAATCCAGAAAAAGATAAACAAAAATTCTTATCTAATTGAACTGCCAGAGGATCTAGATAACAATCTTGTTTTTAATGTTGTTGATCTCTACTCACATGCATTTGGGACCAACAATGATCTAAAGGATGATGGTGAGAAAGAGAAGGAAAACAACTGGACACATTACTTGCCAAAAAAAAAGGAGAAAATAGGTGGAATGAATGCTAGACACCAAATCGTCAGCAATGCACTCAAAGTATTATAAACTATATTTGGTTAGATGGGAAGGTCTTCCAAACTCCTACAATAGCTGGATCATTGAGACTGGTCTACTTAAGTACAACTCAGAAGCTACGCAGAGTGATCTTGAACCAGAAGAGGCAAAAATTTTAAAAGGATGGTAGGATGATGTGGAGCATCCACCACATTCAGCATCTGACTGATCTTGTCTGTCAGTTTCGGGTGCCCTATTCTATTTTTCTTTGTAATCTGTCACACTCTCCTTGTATCATTTATTTAATAAGAGATTATGAAACCAATTGGACTGAGGTTACAAAGTAGCTCGAATAGTACAAAGCTGAGGGAGGAGTGAATTTCTACGGGGATTTTTTTTCTTTTTCTTTCTGATTTTGGGTTTGGACATGTAATAAGGGTGGGATTGTGTTCCCTAAGTCCAAGGAGGTTTTCATTTCCTGCATGTAATTTTTTGTTTCCCTGGTGTTACTTGTTTCGATGAATGAATCAAATTTTCACTTAAGCGTGTTTATCTTACTATCTATGATTAAAAGTTATATATTTTGTCCATGTTTTGTTTCGATTATGTGGTTGAGTACAAATATCCCCTGCAGTTGAGTGTCTGCATCATTTATACACCCCATTACCTATAAACCACCCCTGCAACCCCCCTTTCCCAAGTACCCCACATCCCCTCACCAATACCTACAATATATTGATTCTACTTTTCAAAATTTTAAAATGCCATCTATGAATGAACATGATAAGATATTGGTCAACAAGGTGAAGCACCCATGGTTAATTAGCGAGTGTTTCAAACTCCCAGGTTTCCTTAATCTATGGTTTGGGGATTTTTTAACTCCCATGTTACATTCACACATTATATAAATCTATCTTAATTTTGGTTTTGATTTTTTTTTGTATAGATTGAAATTAATCCAAAAAAGATAAACAATAATCCCTTGTTGTACACAATAGGGACTAATAAAGTTCACATTAAAACTAAGAGTTGTATCAAATGGATGAGAGAATGTCGTGTTAGTCTTTACGGATGAGAACACCCATTAAAGTTAACTCTCCTAATAATGTGAGCCCTTGGATTGCAACAAGGGTTACACCTTTATTATTAATTGATTATACAACTCCCTAAGCAAAAGAAAGTTCTTATTATCCTTTTGAATCATAAATGACCCCTACACTTACCATTCTTTACTCTAAATTTATTAACTATATCAAAATATTAAAAAAATAAATTACAACTCTATTAATATTAAATAAATATTAAATAAATTTATATTAATTTATTATTATTGTTATAAATGAACTTTTTGTGGGTCACAAACCCATGAACTTGCAAATTAGTGCATGCATCTTCATTTGGTCTCTGTAGAGTTTCGTTTACGGATCCTCCAGTATCACCTTGGGTATCATTGATGTTTTGGGTTTGCATAGATTGCACTCTTCTGCCCCGTTGGGCTTCACTGTGTCTTGTGCCTCACTAGTTTCTTTGGCTTCTTCTCCCATGCACTCACTTTTTCCCTGGTTCCTTTCCTGACCTTTTTCTATGTCTGATCTCGAGGTGCCTGTCATTGGTGCCTTGAAAACTACGCCTCTTGGCCCTTTCCCTCTCTACCACTACCTATTTGTATGAGGGGGTACTCTTACCCCCCCTTTGGTGCTCATGATGTCCTCTGCTATGTCCGCGACTATCAAACCCTAGCTTGCAGTTGCTCCAAACCCTCTGCTAGATGCAATATAACATTAACTATAATAAGGTTATCTTTTCCTTATTAATTGTAGAAGGACTTATCAAATTCATAAGGTTTTTTAAAAATAGAGGTAGCCTCAAAATACATGATAAGGTCTTTTAAAACATTAAATTTGTAAGTTTTAATATTAAAGTGAAATATTCATAATAATTATAATAATTGATAATAATTTTGGAAATATTGGTTATAATAAATTTACACCTCTCATTTGATTTAATTTCATATTTTTTTATTGATTAAGGTGGAAATATACGAACACTAGCTTTAAGATATTTTAAAACATTAAATTTGTAAGTTTTAATATTAAAATGAAATATCTTCATAATTATAATAATTACAATAATTTTGGAAATATTGCTTATAATAAATTTACACTTCTCATTTGATTTAATTTCATATTTTTTTAATTGATTAAAGTGGAGATACAAGAGCCTAGCCTTTTCATTTTCATGTGTACAAGTATTTAAATTTAGTTAATAATCCATATTAAAAATGAGAAAAAATAAATACTCATTATTTATTTTTCTAAATTTTATATATTTAATTATTGTTTAATAAAATTTATTATTATTAAAATGAAAATAAGATATTTTCATAAAATTAAATTTTTATTTATATAAATAATGATATTTTAAAACTACCAAAATAATAAAACATTTTATACAAAATATCCATTGTTATAAAATTGTTATAAATATTGTGATTATTATTATTATCTTTATTACAATTATTATCATAATCTATTATTATTATTATTATTATTATTATTATTATTATTATAATAGTTAATACATTTTATAAAATGTTTATTGTTTTGGTAGTTTTAAAATAATAATGTTAATATGAAAATTTTATTTTATTAAAAAAAATTCATTATATTAATAATAAATTTTATTTTCCCCTGGATGGGGTGCCATCTGGAGAAAGTTTGAGGACACTTGGCATCGGGCAACTAGGAGAGTTATTAAGCCCGGCCGCCAACCCACAGATATTAACTCCCCCATGGCTCACACCATGAGGAGAGTAATGGTAGTGCGCCTAGCTAGACTGCCTGGGTTAATGGCTGCGCGAGCTAGCGAGGCCAGGCGTACCGGGACCAGGCTGGCTGTCAACTAGGCTTGAATGGTGATAAAGATTATCAACTCAGGCTTCAATGGTGATAAGGGCAGTAAACGGGCTCTCGCCCTGGTGTACTCTTACATTCTTCATTTTCCCTCATGCATTCTTCCTGTCCTTCTCTTCTACTCTCCCAAGAGTTCCAGCATTGCTTCTCTCTGTGTTTTTCTCCTGAGCACCAGTGTCATCCTCCCTGGCTCCGATACCCCCCACTCACCTTACACACTCATTCCCAATAAGCTCCCTCTCATCACCTCTGCCTTATCCCGCTCCTCTCAGCATCCTCTCTCAGCCTCAATTCTCGCAGGCTTCACCTCCATACACTCACCAACATGCCCGAGGAAAGAGAGAAATCCAAGAGGGGTGTTTGTTATTACATCACCCTCTCCCAACGCAACAAGCTCTCCCACTCCCAACTGGCTCTTATTACACATTCCGCGAGGCCTCGACACACCAACCAAAGGTCACAAGAGACTCCTTAGTCCGCTCCTCCTCAACTGCTTGGCGTCAGCTCGGTAAAGGAGGAAGCACCCTCCTCTCATGAACACATCCCTCCGTCCACCACTCTTCTGATCCATGTCCTGAGCTCGGTTAAAGAGGAGGTGCCACCTTCGTGCACGCACCCTCCTCTGGCCACCAATCTCTTGCCCCCCCCAATTGTCAAACCAGGTGACCCCCACTACAGAAATGGAAGTTGTATGGTGGACGAGGAAATCCCCCCAAGCTTGCAAGTGGAGAAAAATGCAGTGGAAACCAATGGGATCACCACAGAGGTAGCAAGTAAGGAAGAGGAGGGGGATCATCCTCAACAATTCGCTAACCACCTCACGGAGGAGCACCTTCAACTCCTCTTCGAAATCAAGCAAAAACACGACAATTAGATGCACTCTCAGAGCATCCTTGGCCAAAGGATGGACATCTTGTTTGATGCATTAGAGGATGATCCTACGCACGCCATATGCCCTACATTTGGCCAATGGTTCACCGTGTTCTACACAATTCATGGACAACCAGGCTCGACAATGGAGTGAAGTCTCCAAGTTATGGCTCTTTATCAATTACAATTGTGGAATTAGTGGTTTAGTTTACCACAACAACAGGATAGAATATCATGCATTTTTTTCATATATTGTTTATGTAGTTTTAGCAGCAGCTATGTCAATAGACAGTCCTAGAGACTTTCTGATTATTGTACAAACTTTTTTGTTCACGCAGACAGGCTGCAAAATGTTGTGTAAGCATTTTGGTTTAAATAATGATAGCATACAGAATGATGTGCCAATCCCAAAACATCTAAGAACCATCTGTTCTAGTTTCCCATTTGTGACGGAACAGGTGGCTCTTACTTATCATTGTAAAGTTTACATATGTCATTAATATAAAGATCTACTTTTATTAAAATCATAATAATAATAAAATTTATTTTTAAAAAATTAAATGTAGTAAAGTTAGAAAATAAATAATGAACATTTCTTTTCATCATGTTAATGTTTATCATTTTCTTATATCTATTATTAATTCAAATTTAAAAACTTGTACATATGGAAATGAAAAGTCTAAAACACCTATATCTCCACCTTAATCAATGAAATAAAAAGTGTAAATTTATTGTAATCAATATTTCCAAAATTATTATCAATTATTATAATTATTATGTATATTTCACTTCATTATAAATATTACGAAGTTAGATGAAATGAGAGGTCTAAATTTATTGTAACCAATATTTCCAAAAATAAACATAAACACTAATTATTTATTATAATGTTAATCTAATTATTTTACTATAAAAATTGTATTTCTTTATTTTAATTAATATAAATCCATTTTATCTATATAAAAAACTAAAAAGATTAAAAAAACATGTACAATTTCAATTAAACGTTATAAAATTATTTATTTAAAAAAAAAATGGAAATTAACAAAAAATTATTATTACTTACATAAAATATTCATTTTTAAAAATTAACATAGAATTATTATTAGTTATATAAATTCGAAATCAACGAAAGATAGTTCTATATCTATATTCTCTTACTTATAATAAATTTTGGTACAAAGTTAATAAAAATTCAAAATAAAAAATATCTTTTAACTAATTCTCATTAGATTGAAAAAAAAATGTGAATAAGTATTTATAAAAAATTTAATAAAACCAAAACATATTTTGAATATTTTTACAAAGTTTAAAAAATGAAATGGTAATACCAAACACACAATTGAGATGGCCCTAAATGCTCGGCTAAGGACTAACCAATGCGGGTAAGCCACTGAGTATGAGTATAGATAGGGGGACCGAATGGTTTATCTGTCCTGTTCTGTTCCCCCTTTCCCGAATGGTTTATCTGTTCCCCCTTTCCGGAATGGTCGATCTGAATTCCGATAACTAATATAATCACATAATTGTGGATGATAAACGATGATAGGCCTATTTAATTTAGAAACCCTAACTTAACATAATCCTATAACCCTAACATGAACCTTAACCCTAATATAATTTAACATTACAAAGGAGTGTGCACCTCGGATCCTATTAGGTGGCTGGTTCGGAAATGAAGCCATTGAAGAGCTGAAAGCCTAGCCTGTGGAAGCCTAGCTTAAAATTGGATTCACAATGCTTCAAGACATATATTTCGAGCTTCATGTATGAAAACTTTTAAAAATAATTGAAACGATATTCTTTTATTTTACTTTGGAATATTTTATTTTCGTTTAATCTTAGGCCCATCAACTCCACTACTCTTCCACCCCACTGCAGTTTGGCACAACAAGCATGCAGCCTTTCCAATGACGTCAAATCTTCAACGCAGTTCAATTCTTCTAATTCAGTACACTGTAATATCCAGTCTCACAAGTTTTGGATTGGTTCTAGTCTGCTTATGCTCTTCAACCTGTTATAATCATGTATGTAAAACACCTCCAAATATACCAATGTTTCAAGACTACAAGAGTCCATTTTCCTCAAATTATGACAACCAATAAATTTGAGTTTTATAAGTGTGCGGGGCAAGTGTGGAAGGTCACCTATTGTCATACAACAACGTAGTTCCAACGCAGGCAATTGAGGCACCAGTCCAACAAAACCTGGAAAACATCACAATACCTTGCAATTCACGAACTTCAACTCCTTCAAGTTCCTTAAGTTACCCAGTGAAGGTGGCGACGCCGGGGGAATTCTTGTTAACTCAAGGAATTCCATATCGCTTTTAGCTCTCCAATTTCACTTAGCAAATCATATATCTCTAAATAACTAATATTTAATTTGACCAAGGACTGCTGGAAAAATCAATGTATTCAAGCGTCCTTCTATTTATATTTCCCTTCGCAAGAGATTGTTAAATTCAAGCATAAGTGTAAATCAAGATATTTAAGGCTAATAAAATTCCAGCAAAGTGCCTTCACTATGGTCGAATTCAGACCTGGATTTAACAAACCATATCCAATCCCGTGTATGGAACTTCCAATATTGTGAAGACCTATGAGCGAACGTTTCATATAGAACATTCACACCACTATTATGATAATCTTGGGGTTGTTCCAGAGCGCCTCCTAGCACAATGCCTTCACAATGGTGGAATTCAGATCTCGATGCTAGGAAGAGACACCAACGGTTTCTACCGTTGGGATCGGAGTCGGCAAGAGAGATATTCACACACAAAGAATGTTCTAAATAAATAATGATAAACAAACACATGTATTCCACTCCGATTGTTTCAGGACACCTAAGCAGGTAGAAAATGAAGCACTCGACCAATATGAACGTGGAGGCAATGTAAATTTGTGTAAAAGTTAATAATGAATTTAATATTTAATGTCAAGTAAGTTTGTTGGCAAAACAATGATTTCTTAACATGATTAAGTAAATGTGAAAAAGTAAGCATGTTAAACGGGTGCATTTAAAAATGTTAGAAAGTTATGAAAATGAAATCTCACTTCTTGATTTGAAAGGACAACCAAGAATATGCAAGCATCTTCAATTGTCAGCCATAAGATTAAAATTTATAATTAAAAGATCATTAAATGTGTCCATTTCCAATAGGTGTACTCCTATCGGCGTAATAAAGAGTTCTCCATGACCTTACTATGTATTTTCAAAAATTGCAAGAGCCACATTTAAGTAAAAAGTGGTTGATATACAAACATTATTCTTGGTTGACTATGGTAATGTGTCAAACACAAACCAGACTGTCATTCGTCGAACATTCCCCGACGGTGCAATATGACGAACAAAACCGGATGTTACAACATGGAAAACATAGTAGTGTTGCAATGTCTCAAACTTAATAACGTCGCACAGTGAAGAGCATAGTAATGTTGCGATCTAACGAACATAGTAACGTTGCAACCTATTGAACATAGTAATGTCACAATGTGATGAACACAAATTGATGTCGCAATGTGAAGAACATAAACATGTTGTCATAGTGTGGATAGTAACGTCGCACTATGACAAACATAAATAGACGTCGCAAGGTGACGCACATCGCCTTGTCGTCCTAATGTTACGAACATTTCCTCACGTTACAATGTGACACACATATCTCAATGTCTCATTGTGTCAAACATTTCCAAACACTACAATGTGTTGAACATAGTAACATTGCAATCTACCAAACATAGTAACATCATAATGTGATGAACATATATAGATGTTGCAATGTGATAAACATATACGCCAATTGCAATGTGGCGAACATAGCACTTTCATCGTAAAATGAAGAACATATGCCTGTGGTTGCAATGTGAAGATATAAATGAACATTGCAATGTGACAAAGATTTCCCTGTTGTCACAAAGTGATGAACATATCCTCGCATTGCAATGTGACGTACATATATTGACGTCATATTGTGACGGACATTTCCAAACATCGCAATGGGACAAAGATCTCCCAATGACTCATTGTGATGAACATTTCCCAACATTGCAATATGTCTATGATCTCCCAACGTCCCAATGTCACAAACACTTTTGAACATTGCAATGTAACAAATCTTGCCCATTTTGACTAAACCTAGCAATTCCGTTACACGAACCTACAAATGTGACATTGATGACCAAACCTCAGTATGTGATGAACTTTTTTCCTTTTTCACTTTGTGACGAACATTTCCCAACGTCGTACTATGACAAACATTCCCACTTCCTCGCATTGTCCCAACCACTCACCATCATCACAATGTGTCGTATGTTTCCCAGCATTGCATTTTGTTGAACATTTTCCAACGTCACATTGTGATGAACATTTCTCGACGTCGCAATGTGACGAACATATCCCAATGTCGCATTGTGATGAATATTTTCCACCATTGCATTATGATGAACATTTCCTGATGTCATAATGTGACGAACATGTCCCAATGTTTCATTCTAATGAACATTTCCCAACATCGCAATATGACGAATATTTCCCAACGTCGCATCATGACGAACATGTCCCAACGTCACAATGTCACAAAAAATTTCCAACATTGCAATGTCACAAACATTTCCCAACGTCGCATTGTCACAAACATTTCCCAACATTGCAATGTGACGAACATGTCACAATGTTTCATTGTGATGAACATTTCCCAATGCTGCAATGTGATGAATATTTTCCAACATCGCATTGTGATGAACATTTATCGACGTCGCAATGTGACGAACATGTCCCAATGTCGCATTGTGATGAACATTTTCCACCATTGCATTATGATGAACATTTCCCGATGTCACAATGTGACGAACATGTCCCAATGTTTCAGTCTAATGAACATTTCCCAACATCGCAATATAACGAATATTTCCCAACGTCACATCATAACGAACATGTCCCAACATCACAATGTCACAAAATTTTTCCAACATCGCAATGTCACAAACATTTCCCAACATCGCATTGTCACAAACATTTCCCAACATTGCAATGTGACGAACATGTCACAATGTTTCATTGTGATGAACATTTCCCAATGTTGCAATGTGATGAATATTTCCCAACATCGCATTGTGATGAACATTTCCAAGCGTCGCAATGTCACGAACATTTCTCAACGTCTCATTGTGACGAACATGTCTCAATGTCACAATCACGAACATTTCCCATCATTGCATTGTGACGCACATCTCTCAATGTTAGACTTTGAAAAACCCAGGTTTTAAAGAATCACCATGCTCAACAATAGACAATGCAACATCGTCAACTAATGTTAAAATATGGTCACATACATCCATGTACAACCATAGTCAAAATTAGTCACCCATGATCATGATCAACCAACTTACATTATCAACTAGCAATTTGGTCGACTATATATATATATTAGTAATATATTATTAAGTAATACATTACTAAGACCTGAGTTTGTTTACTAAATAATACATCACTAATACATATAAAGTGGTTGTTGCTATTAATAATGTTATATAGTAATAACATTCACAACATCAACCTATAACAAAAAACAAGTATAAATTGTGTTGAAATTGTTTTAAAAACCAACCATAATTCAATTTTTTGCAATTAAGGATTCAAAATGCCAATAAACATAATGTACGGATTGCATTTTTTTTTGCAATGCAAACCTAATAATCATAAATGTTTTCACATCTAATAATCATTATGTTTTTAAATCGAGAGATGAAACTGTAAATTTGTTAGTAACATGTCGCCTCTGTCCACGAGAATGCCCATCGATCTGTGTTGTGCTCCAATACCATCTGACTCACTGTTTCGAATCCCAACCCAATGTTGAAACCATAAATTTTGTTAGCAGCATGCCACCCCTTTCCATCTAGATGCGCACCGTGCTCCAATACCCTCTGGTTCATTGTTTCGAATTCCAAATTTAGAGACTCAAGGACGCCGTCAACCCACTGTTATTTGTAAAAAAAATGAAACGCTTCTTAAACGGTAAATTTTGCAAACCTAAAAATCATAAATTTTGCAAACCTAATAATGTCCTAAAAGACTGCATAAATTTTTGCAACCCTAATAATCATTTCTTTTAAATTGAGAGTTGAAACTGTAAATTTTGTTAGTAGCATGCCCATGTCCACCAGGATGCCAACTAAGCATGGCTTGTCCACTAGGATGCCAACTAAGCATGGCCTGTAAAT
>JZKD02S1915672.1:0-32209 GCA_000966675.3 Picea glauca
CAAACAAACTTGGGTCCATTACCCAAACCTGGGGTCTCCAACTTCTCATGGCCATAACTCTCTAACCGTGAGGAATTATGTGACGTTCCACATACCACTAGAAATGACATGATAATAAATATCCATATAGGATATTTTCCCTGACAAATTCAGTTTCCTTCATCTCATTATTCCATAATTAAGCATGGGTTCTCTTACTCCACAAAGCATCTTCCCGTGAGGGCTTTCACCATAAGGGGACCACTTTGGAGTTCATCCATATTTAATTCTTATCAACCATGACAAAACAATAATTATTCATATTTACATCAAACACTATTGGGTCCATTACCCAAAACTTTGTGCTACGGGTCTTTCTTATAGGGTTGACATCAATGACAACCAACCTTAATCAACAGACGATAAGAGACGATAAGAATAAGAATGGAAAGAGGAATCCAAAGACTCAAATCACAGGAAAGAAGACTAGAAATCTTAGTAAGAAGAAATCAAAATTAGAAAAAATGCAGGAAGTTCCAGAAAATACTTCACAGAAGGTAGGCTTGCAGAACCTGAACCTCACGGGAATAGCAGAACCGCTCAGAATGGGACTTCACTAAGGCGAAGCTACATGACCGTTAGAGGCATCCTGACAATTAGAATGATGCTTCGAAATGGCTAGAAACACAATTATTTCTGAAAAGATCGCCATTGGACCATTGAGACCGCACCATAACGGATGGATTCACCTTGATTGCCACATTCATACCCGTTGGTGGAATCTGTTACGACGTTGCTTATTTAATCCGTCAAATGTTGTGTTGGGACCACTTTTTGCAAACCAAGATATCTGACTTAACAAAGAATTGATTTCATATCACATTGTGACTTTGAGACTGTTCCATCCATTTGATTACCTTGTCTATCTATTCTCCTACCTGATCCCCGTGATTACAAGTGTGAATGTCGGGCGAGCATAACGCACTAGAGAAGTCTGTAGAAGAGATTTTGATAGACCTAATGGATGAGAAATTCATGTCTACATGAATACAGGCATTGCCGACGGGAGGATTGCAAGCATCCCCCTTGACCGAACGATGGTCTAGCCGAACTGCGACTGAGAAAAGAAGAAAACATTGTGATGATCTGGCTAACACGAAGTAGATCTCGATGGTATTTTATGACTACATACCACCATTGGCTAGTGCAGTTAGCCGTGACAGTGTCCCACATGACTTTGAGTACACACACATCACTGTGTACCTCCTGAAAGGGATATGCATAGTTGGACCCCAGTTGGGATTGATCCCAACTCTCAAGATTAGCAACTTAAACCTCGGAGACTGAAAGAAATATGTGATGCTCACACCACATAGGTACCTGATGAAGATGACTTTAAAGAAGCCCAAGATAGTTCCCTAGATGTGGATTAAGGAGCTCGTGCACTCCACGATATTCAATTTCATGAATATCCCCCACTTCGGCCGACATCAGGAGGTTAACGCTTGTGTTAAAATCCTTCTGTCATCCTATAATGGAGGGTATATGTAGCTTGACAGGCGCATGACTATGAATCTAGTGCTAATCCACTTGATCACTGGATTAAGCATGCAGGGACTGGACCCTCACCAGTTCTACCTAGGAAAGACGTCAGATTGCTCCTTGGTCTATCATATCAAGGAAGCCTATGGCGATGTAGAGAAGGGAAAGCAAGGCTACAAGGTAGCCTCCATCCAGGATAGCACAGTGTGCCTAGATTTTCAACTTATTGCTGGCAAGATTTTCCAAAAGAACCGTCCAACATAGGTCACAGGGTTCGTAGTTGACCTCGTAGGGAAGTGTGTCAAAGGAATGCAGATGAATTGTGCGAGTTACCTCGTCAATGAGTTGGAGAAGGACTGTCGGGAAGCGTAGGACCAATGGTATGAGTTTCATTTCAGTTGGCTTATGATCTTGATTGCATTTGTCGCCTGGAAAATTTTGAAAGGAGAAGCCTTCTCGGAAGTTGAGCCATTGGAACCGTTGGCCGTGAGGTTCGCCACCCTATGGTACACGAACGATATGGTGAAGTAGTGGAATTCAAACATTGTCTTCCATACTTACTACCTACAACTGAAGCATGCCATTGAATCATTCCCCCGAATGACACCAAATACACTCCATCAGTACAGACCACTAGAAAAGTTCTACGCATACTGACACTTCATCTACATCACCACGCGTAGGGATGAAAGTAAGGAGGAGCTACAGTCTTACTATAAATTTACTGATGAAGACATGGAAGAGATCACTAAGGAATGACCAGCATAATTCCTTGTTCTAGTGAAGATGCATAAATTTCTGATCCTAAGATCATTGGAAGTCCTTTGGTCACCTGGGTCAAACATGATGGACAAAGAAACATAAAGAAAAAGAAGAAAAAGGAGGAATTTCAAGACATAGAAAGTGATGAGAAGGATAGCGCATCGAAGGAAACTGCACCTGACTCGCCTACAGGAGGAGGAGGAGATGAAGTGAACCAAGAGGAAGGAGGGGAAGAAGGAGACAATAAATATAAATGTGAAGTGACACCATTGAAGGCTCCCCTCACTGCATTAGAAGCATTGAAGAAGAGGAATATTTCCTCGGAGAAACCTTCAGCCAGAAAGAAGGCCTATGCCAAAAAGCCTCATTTGAAGAATGTGCTCACAGTGGATGATATTGATCTCATAATAACAGTTGTAGAAGACACTTCAGAAGACATCTTACAGAGATAGGGAGAAAATCAGGAGTGGATGTATGATAGAATAGAGAAGGATCTCAAAGACATCCAACAAGCTATCCATTTGAGCCGTGCAGTGCCTATTGTGCCATCTTCAGCAGAGAGTGTAGAATTGGGGGATGAGCCCACCCAACTGCGAAGGTTAGAAGATGCAACAGAGGCTCAACTTCGTCGACCCCAAGAATAAAGGGAGAATGCCATTGAGGCTTTAAAGAAAGGAAAGGAGGAGGTCCTATAACAACTGCAAGTTGCACAGAAGGAGAAAAGTGAAATTCATGTGGAGTTCGAGTAGAACAAAGAAAATATCCAGAAAGAAAAATACTAGTTGCTTGTAGATCAGATTGTGGTCAAGGAGGAAATAGCTAGAGAACTTCTCTCTGTTTCGGGCTTGGCACAGTAGGAACTAGAGTCAACTGAGATGCAAGAGGGGAAGCTCACCGAAGCAATTCAATAGCTTCAAGCAAGAGTAATGGAACTATAAATCCAAGCAGTGTCGAGCACTCTGCAAGAAGTGCACAATCAGAGGGAAGAATCTTCCAGGAATGTAGTAGACAAAATCAGGGCATTGGCCTCAGAGTGTAAACAATTAAGTGATCTAAATGCACAGACCTATGAGCACCTTGTAGAAGACCTAGAGCTAAGGACATTGGAAGCACAGTGCCAAGAGGCGAAGCAGCAGGCAACCACAGTGAAAGCACATATGAAGTTGCTTACTGTAGTTGAGAATATGAAGAGATCACAGGAATAGTGCACAGTCCAGCAGTAGGTCACCACCATCCAGAGCAGCGTTATGGAAGTTACACAGAGACTCCAACTGGTGCAGGATGAAGCCTGCACTCATTTTGAAGAAATTGAAGGATGAGGCTCACAGTTAGAACAAGTGGTCACGATAGTGGAACAACACCTGGAAGGGACTATCACTGAGCAAGTAATTTAGGAGTTCACCGAGTAGGAGGCTCTGGCGAAGCAACAATTCGAGGTAGCTTGAGATAAGCTCGAGTACTTCGAAGTAGTGTTGCCCAGATCGAAGTGACTCAGGATGATTCACAAGTGAGTGTTGGGGGCCTATTGGCCCTTGACCAAGTTTTGAGAGAACATTGGTCGTGTTTGACGATTTTTGGGACTTCAACAGGCTGGTCGAAGATGAAGCACCCAGGTGAAGCAAAGATCATGGGATCTCGCTTGTTTTGCAGGATTTTTTAGCTTTTAGGGTTTATGTAATAGGTATGGGATGTTGGCCCATGGGTTTTACCCATGTTTAGTCCCTTTTTTAAATGTATTAATATAAATATAAGCGATGTAATAAGTATTAGAATGGGTTTAGTGCATAATTAGATCTGATCGGCTTAGTGCATGAGATTGTAAGATGCTATGTGCAAAATATGATGTAAGGATTTGTGCTAATAAGGAGTTGGCTCTATGTTGTGACCTAAGTTTGGGAAGGAGGATCTGGCAGGTTGCATGTAGATCTCCTTTCCTCTACGGAGTTGAACTCTATGGCTCTGTGAACAGTAGTAAATGGTTGTAAAATATTGAAGAAGACTAATAACGAAGAAGAAATTGGTGGACGTAGCCCCACACTAGGGTGAACCATGTATATCCTATGTTGATGTGCTTTGTGTAATGTTGTTTATTTGTTTTATGAGTTTATCTTCCTAGTGCCCTGCTATTTATATATGTTTTCTAGATGTATGTATGCTTAGGGATCTATTGATGGTAAATGAATGCTAGATCTGAGTTAATGCTATGTGTTAAGCGATTGGAAGTGTTTGATTTGATCATTATTGCATTGTTCTATATTTAGGGTTTAATATGCAATGTGAATGGGATTCATGAACTAATGTATATTGATTATCTAAAGTTCTTTGTTAAGTGTTGTAAACACATATCTGTGTCCCATCTAGGTTGTAGACACCTGAGTCCTACAACCTCCCCTGCCTCTACCTCGGGTGAGACTTCATGTGCTTCGCAGGTGTTGCTGAAAGGGTAGGTATTTAGGGTTTTGTTGGTGCGTTGTTGAAGCATTGAACCCTGGGTCTACCTCTATGCCAACATGCATAGGTGGCCTATAAATTATATTTTCCCAATCATTCTAAGCTCCATCCTATTTTTCATGTCTCCTGCTTAAATAAGGTGATTGGAACTAAGTTCCAAACTCAAACCATCCTTCCTGATTTGGATGAAGAAGGATCCATATAATTTTAGCCACGAGCATTTTTGGACCAGCGTAAGCTTCGTCTATGTCATCACACCATGAAGGAAGTGTTAGTCTAGTGGAAATATACAACTCCAACAGATGCCACTTGGGAACCAACTACCATTCTACATCAATTTCCTCATCTCAAGACTTGAGGACAAGGTTGTTTTTAAGGGGGAGGACATGTTAGGGACCTAACCTCCCTAACCCCTCACATAGGTAGAATAATATATTTCCATGTAATAAAGGAGAATATTAATAAGGCCTAGCAATAAGGAATAATAAATCAAATGTAAGAAGACCTAATAGAAGCTTCCGCTTCTAGAAGGATCTTCCTCTAGATTGTTCTTTTGGATAGACATATTTAGTATAAATAGGAGTAGAGGGTATGAGAAGTTGTGTCTTGGATATTATTTTAATAGAGCTCTACTCTGTTGGAGGTTTCCCCCTCTAAGAGGCAAGTGAACATTGTTATCACTAATCAAGGTGCTCTTTCTAGTGTTATTCTAGTATTATTCCGGTATTGTTATGGTTATATCATTGTTGTTCTACCATTTCTAGATAAAATATTACAAGATATGTTGATTTAGATATGACAGGTGATAAAGATAGAAAGAGGAGCACTATAGGGAATGTTTTTACTGCAAGTGGAACAATAGTAAGTTGGATTTCAAAACTATGAAAGGTTGTTGCAATTTAAACAATAGAAATAGAGTATGTTGTTGCTACGGAGGCTAGTAAAGAGATGATTTGGTTGCAGAGGTTTATGGAGGAATTGGGAGAGCAACAAGAGAATAACAAGTTGTACTATGATAGCCATAGTGCCATTCATCTTGGAAAAAACTTATCCTTCAATTCTAATACTAAGAATATACAACTTAGGTACCATTTCATACGGTCCATTTTGGAAAATGGACAATTGAAGTTGGAAAATATGCATACTAGCCAGAATCTTGTAGACATGCGAGAAAAGGTAGTAACCAGAGAGAAATTGAGTTCATGTTAAGTTTCAGTTTGTATTCAAGCATGAAAATGGATATGAGAAAATTTCTAGGTCCAAGGTGGATCATTGTTCATCAAGTACAACAACAGTGGAGTTGTTGTGATCAGTGTCCAAGTGGGAGATTATTGGTTGTGGATCTTGAATATCTTCCTAATTAATATGCAGGTCAAAGTGATTGTAGGATACAAAATTATTCACCCCCCTGACCTTGAGGGAGCCAAAATATTTTTTTATGCAATTCAAGTATTGTAATTTCATAGTCAATATGGACCGTTCTTTATAAGGTCACATATATGACAGTAGAAGTTATGTTAGGGCTTTTTTCCCTAGAAGGAAACCCTATTTTATGAGGAATTTTATTGTGATTGTGTGTGTAGTAGAGTGAATATTGTATTATTAGAGAGGATACTATGAGAGAAAGAAGAGGAAGTTACAATAGATGTGTTATAGGTTGTATCCCTTCATTTTCTATATAATAATAAAGGAATGACCTATAAATTTCTCTTGTGGATGTAGCCCATATTGGGTAAACCACGCATATCTATGCCTCTATTGTATTGTGTATATTCTATGTTTTATTTCCACATTTGTTTTATTTTATTTCTCTACTATCATGTTTTTCTAACACATAAGGTCTTGCGACAAGGATGAAGACTAAACACATGAAGAGTCATTAGGATTGGCATCCATGCATAGCATATTTGATAGATTCTTAGGACTAAGAATTAAAACAATACACACACATATTAAACGCATACATGATAGACACATAATGGATCAGAATTGTCACATATTTAACATTGGAACCATTTCATTTCATCATAGATATACAATGTGCAAGAAAGATACATATGACAACCATAGAACTTCATATCTTCTCTATATAAATCCTCAAAATTACAACATACTGCACAATGCACCTTTTCTCAACACTTATAAATACACAGACACATAAATATATTCAAAGCATTACAACATTACAACAAGCTCGGAGCGAGATCGATACCGAAGACTCAATGAATCTCTTTTCATCATATTCTAACTAGTCTAACCAACTAGCTCTATTTATGATATTACTTCTTCCTTTTATAGCTTTCTCTATTGGGGATCATTGTCTCTTAATGCTCTACTACTTGCTTGTTTGAAAAAACTGCCTTGTACACTTATGTTATCTACCAATGCTCCACATATAATTTTTGTATCAATGGAAATATTAATTGCCTAGCCAGCTCATCCTCTGGCCGTCCCACATCCTTGTATGATGTTGGTTGTTACAATCATTTGAGGATATTTCCCGATGATTCCTTTCTTGATTCCGGTGGACATATTCTTGATTTTTGACGCGACTGAAAAAATTCAGATTGATGTGCACTTGTTATACTTTAATATTGGCATGCAACTGACAAAACTTGGTCCATAATGCACTCTATGTAATTCCTCTCACATTTCCTTAGCATACAAAAAACTATGGAATTAGTGCACACAACTTTGTTTGTGCGCATGCGCAAAACAGAACCCAAAACTTTGGGTGCCAACAATAAGGAAAGGTTAACAACTCAATACCCAAAGGCATCTATTAGGAGTGAAAGTATACCCTCTTATATATTACCAATAGATTATTTCAAGTGACAAAATTTTGTTTACACATGATGATATTTCTATATGTCAAGGTCCTAAAATTTATCAAGAAATGCTAAACCGATAACCCTAAGTATTGTATCCTTTTTCCTATTTTGAAAAAAACATAAATTTCATATAAGTGAATCCCATACAAATGATTTTTTTTATCATTTACATGAAAAAAAGGAAAACCATGCCCCTAACATATAAACTTGTTAAAAAAAATTTATTTTATTAAAAAAATGTATTACCATCACCATTAACGTATCACTTCAGATAAAAGGGCCTCCTGGACCGAATGACAAGTGCCATTATCATCCAAGATCTCCCAAATTGTTTTTTGATTTCTCTTGTGGCTAGTGAATTGATGGAATAATTTAGTATTATGGTCTCCCTTCTGCAACCAAGTAGCTCTTCTCTTTTGTCTCCACGTTTCCTCTTGGTCGAGGAATTTGCACCATGTTAGGTGTCATTGATGAATTGTCACTCTTGATTCTGGAGGGAGCTTTGAACTTCCATGGTGTTGAACTAAACCATGTCAAGTTAGCAAAACATATGTTAATGGTGACTGTGGAATTAATGACAAAGTGATGAGGAGATGACAACCCTACACCAGGTATTAATGGTGTCCGAGTGATGATTACTTGGGAATAATAACTGGGGTAGATGTAGAAAGTGTGATTTAGTAATGGAGGTTACCCGGGAGGTTGGTGACTATCCCAAAAAAACGAACACTTGATAAAGGGCCATCAATTATAGAGAAAGACCCTCGGGCCTAGTCTGATTTTTTCCTGCTAAGGACTGAAGGGACATGTAAGGAGGTGGGTAGTTGTTGGTGAAGAAGATTCCATATGGAAATTGAGGTCAGCGCACTTATGGGTGCAAAGGATGAGGCACTTTGAAATAAAGAAGGTATTTTCATCTCGGACAAAGACTTAAGGAATATAGCTACAGGTGGAAGAGGAAAGGTGACTAGTTCAGGTTTCTTGCATAAGCCAGGTGTAGTTACTTTTTTAGAGCCCAGTACCCAACAGATAGAAGCTCCTCCTCCCTTCTTAGGAGAAACTTAGACAATACAAGGATAACACCTCTATAATAAAAAAGGATTTCAATCCACAACCGGGGGAAACACTCCACACATAAGACAAGGAGGGAAAAGTATGCTAGACAGAGGGAAGTGGAAAGGGTCAAAATCATGGAAACCTCACAAATCTAAGAGAAGAATTGTTCTAGGGGGGGATGTTAGGATAACTTGTCTTTCTATGCATTAGTAGGAAGGCTCTTTTACAGATATAGGATTGGGTTCTTTCAACCTAGGCTCCTATGTTGCGACACTCATCAGAGATAGTGACCCTAACCATGGGTTCATACTATTTAATTTTAAACACACCAAAGGACTCATTGAAAGTCTTAAGAGAGACCTAGATCATCAATGGAGGCAGCCTAATGATAAAGATATGGAGGTTTATTTTTGACTTGAGAACTGACCATTTCTAGTATAGACATGTATGGGTTCTACTTCTAGGTCTACCTTTACAGCTCTGGAATGCCATATCTCTTGCAACTATTGGTAATGAGATGGTACGTTTCATTACAATGGATGAAGAGGTCCTAAAAGGGAATGAAAAGAGAATAGGGAAATTCTCGGTCGAACTAGACATTCACAGTGTCCTACCAGAGACCTTGGACATAAATGGAGAGGGAGGGTATATGGATAGAAGTTGGACTATATGGGAATTCCCTTCAGATTCTCATATTGTCGTAAAATGAGGAATTTATGTAAGAATTGTCCAGGGTTTGAGCTGGAGGAGAAATATTAATCATCCATGCTCAGGAAGATGACACTTTTTGAGTCCCCTAGGGTGGACTCTTTCTATAATGGGACAACAATGCGACTGAGGAGGAAGCAGTGTCTTCACCTATGTTGAACACTGATGCTCGTAAGTTACAAAAAAAAATCCCTTCCTTTTTCTCCACATTGTCTGCCTTGGAACTTGATACACTGAAACTTTCCACCATCCTGACCTATGCTACTCACCCCACTTTACTTGTATAACATAGCCCTGTGTGTGACCTGGGAAGGATATAGACACAAGGTATTGACAACACTAGCCTGGGGTTGGGGGGGAGGATCAGATAGTACACCCTTTTGTGGATAACCTGGGTGTTGGGGGGTCTTAATTCTTCAATTGATGGGTGGGGAAGGGATTCACAGGGTTTCAGGGAGTTGGAAGTTGGGGATAGCTCATTGGGGGAAGTCTCGGATTCCCTAGTTCCTTCGTACCAATACTTATTGACAAAAACACCACTTCTCATTTTTAAGGGATGAGTTGAGGTCGGTCGAGAGGTGAATACACTCGATGACCAATCTAGGGGGATATATGATGATAAATAAGGGAAGGATATTACCTGGTCAAGTAGGATGGGGAGAGATATCTCTCCCTTAATGACTAGAAGTGATCATAGGAAAGTACTGGCGAGTGCTTTGATTCTGACTATCCAAGACAAAAACATAATTGAACAAGGGGCTATTAGAGGGATTAAATCCCTATCCAGAGAAAAATAATGATCCTCCTATAACTAAATCTTAGGGAAGTTGGAGGGGCTCTAAAGTTATCCTCCTTTTGTATATTACTTTCAATCACTTTTCCTAATATTTTGTTTTTCCAAGAAACCATGGTAGAGGAAAGGAAAGCTAGAGAATTTGTGACAAATTTATGTCCTAACTAGTTGGTTTGTGTTTTCATCTCTATAGGTAGATCTAGGGGTCTCTATGCAGCGTAGGATCCTTTAAAATTTAATCTCTATCCATTTTTAAGTTGTGGTGTAATTCTTCTAATAGGTTCACTACTCAAGGGTAATCAACTGGTTTCCTTATTGAACTGTTACGGGTCATGTACTAACCATAAATCCTTCTGGGACAACATGGTTAGCAGTGGTCCTCTAGCCATCAAAAATATGATAGTTGTTGGTGATCTAAATTATACTGTCTCTGCTAGGTAAGTGTGTGGTGGAAAATCATGAGTTGACCCACTGGCGGGGTATATAAAAGATGTATTCCAAGATCATGGGTTAGTCAACATAATACCCAGATACTATGTGCCCACCCGGTGTAATGGAAGAGGAATACTTGAAGGAATTACAAAACGAATGGACCAAACTTACATGTTGGAGGACCTAATCTCTTCAATTGGGAGACACAGGTCTTGGGTGGCTTATATATTTATCTCGGACCATGCATCTATGCTTCCCCAGTTTGATAACTTCCATCAAAAAACATCCTACCCCTTCAAGTTTAACTCCATTTGGCTGGGGGAAGTGGGGTTCAACGCTATTGTTCAAGAGGTTTGGAGCTCCTTGCAGTTTTTGGATGAAACATCAGCCCTAAGAATACCCATCTGGAAACTGAAAGAGATTAAACTCAGAGTGACTACTTGGGTGAAAGAACAAAGGAGACTGAAATACCTAGAGCTTGAAAAAATTAAGGAGGAACTAGAGGTTTGTTATATTGTAAAGGCTCTTAGGATTGACACTGTCAATGATGATCTCCAAATCAAAGAGTTAGAGGAAGAACATAATAATCTCCTCCTGGATGAAGAGGAAACATGGAGACATAAGAGCAAAGCTACTTGGTTACAGAAGGGTGACCAAAACACTAAATTATTTCATCAATTCGCTAGCCATAGGAGAAATCGAAAAACAATATGGGAGATCTTGGATGATAATGCCACTTGTCACTCAGGCTAGGAGGCCCTTGTATATGAAGCGATGAGACATTTTAAAGACTTCTACGCAGACACGGGACATAACTCAAATGCCGAGCAGGTGAGCATTGTTCAACAGTATCCTCGTTTTATTGATGAGAATGACATACATTTACTTGAAAGACCTTGTACCAAAAATGAAATTCTAACTATCCTTAAGGTCTTTGCCAAGGAAAAAAGTCTTGGTTCGGATGGGTGGACGGTGGAATTCTTCCTCCTTATCTTTGATATGGTAGGGAATGACCTTCTTGAGGCAGTGTAGGGATCAAGGAGGGGTGGAACGATGACAAGGTCCTTAAAATCGACCTTTCTAGTTCTCATTGAAAAAGTGAGCAAGACCTATTCTTTTGGTGATTTCAGACCCATAGAACTTTGTAATATATCTTACAAGATTATTGAAAAAATCGTACTCAACATGATTAAACTGATCCTTTGTTGTCTATTTTCAGGGAGCTGTCGAGGTTCTTAAAGGGTAGACATATACTGGACGTGACTGGTACAGCTCAGGAATGTCTTTACGACATCAAATTTAATAATTTGAAGGCCCTTATACTAAAAATAGACCTGCAGAAGGATTACGATTGTGTAAACTGGGATTTTTTGCGGATGATCATTCTCTAAATGTTCTTTTGACTCATGCTTACAAATTGGAGAAAGAGTTGTGTTAAAACATCTTCCTTTGATATCTTGATCAATGGCGGGCCTATTCCTTTTTTCCAGAGTGGGCGAGGACTAAGAAAAGAATTCTCCTTATCCCCCCTACTCTTTATATTAGTGATGGAAGGACTTAATCTCCTACTCAAGAAGGCATAGTCTGATGGGAAAATTTCAGGAGTTAAGATTATCAAGATTCTTAATATTCTTAATTTATTCCTTTTGGATGATATCCTTATCATGAATATATCTTTTTTAAATGAATGGAAGGAAGTCAACTTCATATTGGATACTTTCTTCCGAGCTCCGGGCCTGATTATAAACCCACTTAAGTCTACCTTACATTATTCTGGGGTACGTGGGGAGGAAATGAATTCATTCAAGGCACTCTTCCCCTACAAATTTGTGGACTTAACTGAAGGATTTAGGTATCTGGGATTTTACCTTAATCCTACAAATTATAGGTTTGAAGACTAGCGTTGGCTCATTAATAAGTTTGATAGAAGGATTGGTCTCTAGTGCCACCATTGGCTCTCCTTAGGAGGGTGGTTTGTTCTTATCAAATCGGTACTTGAGAGCCTGCTAGTTTACTGGCTGGCGATGGCCATTATTCCTTCTTTTGTTCTTACCAATATTAGAAAACTGATGTTCAATTTGTTTTGGTCGTGAAGTGGGGAAAGGGAGAGTTCACAACTTTTCAAGTGGGAGATCATTGAAAAACTAAAATCCTACGATGGTTGGGGAGTGAAGAAATTTTTTATGTTCAGTAAATCGTTGGCAACAAATACCTTGTGGCATTGTTTGATGAAGGATGACATATGGAATAGAGTACTAAAGGAAAAATATCTTTCAAATAACATTTTGGTTTCTTGGTTGAGAAGCTCCATGATTAGGACACTAAATACCTCAAACACTTGGAGAAGTTTGATTAAATCATTGGATTTAGTTACTCACTAGCTGGCCTGGAATCCTAGAACAAGTCATTCTATATTTATTGGAGAGGATGATATCCTGGGATTGGGAAAAAACTCATTGCTCTTGCCTGATCTTATCACTACAATTAATTAGCAAATTTTGTACTATTTGTATCAGGAAAGAGGTGCAGGTAGTTCGGGGGTCGTTTTGGATCATTGGAAATCAAGTGAAGAGTTGGTTTTGCTAGTGAAGAGGCATATGAATAAGATCAATATTTTGGATATTTGGTTAAATCAAGGACTATGTTGACTGACAAACCAGATATGCTAATCTATACTAGGGGAGATAGATTAGGTAACATCTCAGCTAAAAATTTCTACAACATTCTAGCCTCGAAACTTTGGACTGCAAACAAAAATTGGTGGCATCATTCTCTTTGGGATTGGGATCTTGTGCCAAAAATAAAAATTTTCACTAGGTTAATGCTAGAATAAAAAATCCTTACCTGGGACAATTTGCAGAGAAGAGGATGGTCTGGACCGATCATTTGCGATCTGTTCTTACAAGAGCCAGAGACAAATTTACACCTTATGTTACAGTGTAGTTTTACTCAATGGGTTTGGAATCTGATTTATAAAGTTATCAAGTTAAATACCAGTTGGACGGGTCCCTCCTTTATTTCATGCTTCAAATATTGGATAAGGAAGTTCCCAACCTTCCCATCGTTGTCGTCTATCATTTTTTGTCATTTGTGGTTGGAAAATAATAAGGTGATCTTTGAGAATAGAGGTTCATACATATTCTCGGTCTTTCATAGGACTCTCGAATGTTTACGAAACTCCCATGAAAATATCATCCATCCCTTCCCTTGCGCACACCCCATGTGCTAAAGGAAGATGTACATGCAAGGTGGTTTAATGGAGCAGCTCATATTCATGGATAGTTAAGTGGTACAGGAGGAGTCATCAGTATTGATGAGCATACTAAATGTATGTGGATGTTCAATTGTGGACTAGGTACGAACACCAGAGCTGAGTTATTGGGAGTTTGGGAATTACTAGCCTTAGCTTCTCGTTTGCATCTCTAGGATCTACAAGTGTTTGGGGACTCTAGGATTGTCATTGACTGGTTAAACAAGAAAGGCACCCTATAGGTGATAAATTTGGATTGCTGGAAAGATTGAATAAAATATTGTTATAAATATTACAGGACTCTAATATTCACACACATGTATAGAGATTATATTCAGCATGTTGATGAGTTATCCAAAAGGTCTCTGCAGAACCTTGAAGGTAAAATATTTTTTAATTAGATGGAATATGGGCATATGGACCCAAATCTGATCCTAAATCTCCATTGATGTATCATATACCTCTGGATAAGTAGTCAGTGAGTTTTTTTTTCTATAGTTATCGACATGAATGAATATAGGCCATGTTTTTTTTGTTAGTTTCGAGTATAGAAATTCAAGGGCTCACTTGAGGGCTGGTAGTTTATTAATCGATTATCTTTTTTATGGAGGGAACACGGTACAAAATTTCTAGATATGTTACCGCATATATGTATCATGACTGAAAACATTATAATAATATGTATGAGCAATTTATGTGAAAACAAAACCTATGAAATTGGTTTAAATTTTGTTATTTTATTTTATATTTCTCAATAAGTTTGATATTTCAATATCTTTACTCTCTCAGACAAATCAACCCCCTTGCTCCTATAATTAGAATTATTTACTTTCCTTATGCCATGAACCCCTTTTCTTTTCTCTAGTTGAAATGATCTACATCTTTTGTGTTATTTACAAAGGGAAATTTATAATAAAATGAAGAGTTATTAGGAAGTGATCCTTTTATGTTTTTGCTCATTTTTGACATGTCGTGACATTTTAGGTATAAAATTTAATAGTGGAAAATGAGGATCCTTGAATGAGATGTCAATGAAACAAAGGATGGTTGTTTCCATATAGAGAGGTGATTCCACACAAAGCCCCAATGTGATGAACTAATGCTAAGAGGGTGTATTCATATCTAGTTCATGTAATACAAAGTCAACTTGAATGGCCTATATTGAAGCCATCATCATTAGAACTTTCCTATGAACATAACCATTTACTATGATGTATTTCAAGGAGAGGTATGAAGAGGAGGAAATGCATCAGAGTAGTCATGTATAGTGTTGGTGGATATTGTTGCAACACTGAGAGGGGGGGTGAATCAATATTACCCTTTTTCAACAATTTAGTAGTTACTTTTATATTTTGTTAATTACCACAATAGATCAACAATAGACTTGTTTGTAAAATCAGTTATATAAATATAATTAATAGGAATCACAAGGATTTTATGAAGAATAGTGAAGGAAACCAATCCTTTTTAGAGAACCAACTCTAAGAGACACAAATCCCCTTCTTCAGGGCACCAACCCTAGGAAGCACCAACTCCCTTGTTTCTTTATGGAACCAACCCTAGGAAGCACCAACTCCCTTTTATTTACAAAACCAACCCTAGGAAGCACCAAATCCCTTTTATTTAGGGAACCAACCCTAGGAAGAACCAACTCCTTTGTATTTAGGGCACCAACCCTAGGAAGCACCAACTCCCTTAACTTGCACTTAAAGGATATGAATCCTTCCGTGCTCCTCCCTTCCACCCTCACTTCATAAGAATCATTAGTTCTTCTTATTGGACTCTGCTACTATTTTGATCTTCTAATATGGACTACAAAGACACTTTATTCTCACCATTCTTTCTCATTTATATACTCTTCCAAGTGGTGTGAACTATGAAGCACTGTGTCCCTTTGTTTGGACCATCGCATATATTCATTTTAAATTAACAATCATCTTGATTATTATTCAAACATTATTGTGAAGGATTTTAATTCGGTGAGAGTTCTTTTCATAATTCGATCACAGGTATGGGACAATTTATTTAACTCGATTCCATGTCTCTACAAATATTGCAGAAATCGAATTCATGTAGAGGTGCTTCCTTCAAACCATTTACATATTACCATATGCACAAAACCATAGGATTATTTATTAAGTGATGTACCCAACACCTCATGGCTTATGTGTTCATAACCCATGACTGGGGGCTGGAACCTAGTCCTCTAGTACTTCGGCCTTCATGCATTTTCTCTCTCATCCAATCTTCTGGAGTTTCAACTCTCTGAAGTGGTTACTTGGCATGATTTATAGAACCAAATCAATGGTCTATATATGATACTTACACTATCCTTCCACTGCATAATACAATGGATATGAATTAATCAAAGGTTGAGATGGACAACCACAGTTTACTTCAGGACTTCACAATATTTCAACCTTCCGGAGTACATTTCGCTAAAGTGTTTATTAGCACTTTATTATTGATAACCTCCACATGTCTAGGAGCTAGGACCGTGGGATTAACCATTCCAAGATTTTGTTCTGTCAACAATATCAACCATGTATCTTCCTTCCAGACAGATGGTCAAATCTTACTTTGGATCTTCTCGACTTCGGGGGTTCATAGGTCTGGGTAATTATTGTTCCAATTTCCATCGGATTTGGTTAGCATTGAAGTGGTCAACAAGGGAGATCTTACATCATTTTTTGATCTAACAATCATGATTCATCCTGAAGGATATTAGATCAACGATTATCAATGAATTCATCCTTCGAAACTTTGGGTATTTGTTGGTTTCCCTCGAAGGACAAACTCCCAGAGTGACCTAACTTGTTGATGTCACTACTGACTTGGCACTGGTCAAGTGGCTTCCACGTGTCACTTAGATTTGTGACTTATGTAAACTTAAAGTACCAACTGGACCTAGAAACTTGTCACCATATGATTGTGCCACATGTCCTTGTTGATGTAGTCTGCTTCCATGGATCTCCTATCATGACACATGTCCTTCTCTTGGATCTAACGGTTGTGACCAGTTCTATATCAATGGTCTAGGTTTATTTCGACCTTCGGGACTTTGGGTTGTCTTTTCTGAATTCTCAATTCTATCGAAGTGAGATTCCATGAATAAAACTCGAGAAACTTGACTTCATCTAATGGTCCATATTTGACACAAAAATCCTAACACGATCCAATAGTTGTCAGTATTTTGGCTATTTCAGGATCTCATGAATTCTTAATCAACAACTGTGATCAGTTCTACATCAACGGTCTAGATTCATTTCAACCTTCAGGACTTTGGGTTATTCATTGCCAATTCCCAATTCTCTCGAAGTGAGATTCCCTTAATAGAACTCGAGCAACTTGACTTCATCTAATGGTCCATATTTGATGCGAAAATCCTAGCATGATCCAATGGTTTTTTGGATTTCAGATGTTTCAGAATCTCATGGATTCTTGATCCAACGGTTATGATCATTTCTAGATCAATGTTCTAGATTTATTTTGGCATTCGAGAATTTGGGTTATTTCGCTCCCACTTCCCAATTCTCCCAAACTGAGATTCCTTGATTAAGCCTCGAGTAACTCCCAGATCTGATGGTCTTGGTTTGTCCTGAAATCTACATCAGTGGACAAGATTCTCCCTCAATTCTTTTGTATTTTTACTGTGAGGATTTCAACCCTGCTCACGTTTCTACAATGTTCTTTCCCTTCTGATCTTTTGGTTTTGTACTTGGATTCTAATTGATAAATATCATTGATCTGTTGGGAATTCGATCCCGATGGTGTTTCTACATATGTGTTGATCTCATGAAATTTAATGCATTGTCTCTACTGAGATTTAGATAGATTTTACTGCATTTTGTTCACAAAAACTCATCATCATATCATAATGACATTGGTTGTTGACATCAATGACAATATGCCCAACAATCTCCCCCTTTGGCATTGATGGAAACCTTTTTTCTTTTTGAAATTTATGCCCTTATCAATTTCCTCCCCCTTTGATAGAAATGGCAGAGGGGATCTTTCTTAGCTCCCCTTGTGGAAATTCTCCCCCTGAGCATATGCCCCTTTTGATACATTTTCATGGATTTTAATGAGGTTTTTGAATTACTCCTAATTTCTGTTGAATATTTTCAAAATTACTCATGGGAAAGGGTTTTGTGAAAATGTCTGCAGTTTGTTCTTTGGTGTCTAAATACTCTAATTTAACTATTTTCTGGGTAACCTGATCTCTTAGGAAGTGGCATTTAATTGGGATGTGTTTGGTTTTAGAATGCAAGACTAGATTTTTAGAGATACTTATGGAACTAGTGTTATCACAGTTAATAGTAATGGGATTCTTATATCTTATTGTGGGTCTTCTAAAGTTTTCTTCATCCAAAGAACTTGTGTGCAGTAGGATGCAATAGTAATGTATTCTTCCTCTATTGTAGAGAGTGATGTGGATGTTTGTTTCTTTCTTGACCATGCTACCAGAATTTTTCCTAAGAAAAATTCTTTCACTGGTGCTTTTCCTATCATCTATTCTACTGGCCCAATCTGCATCATTATATGAAGTTAGATTGAAGTCTTTATCTATTGGATACCATAATCCAATTTCTAGGGTTCCTTGAAGGTATCTCAATATTCTTTTTACTTATTTTAAGTGAATATTGAAATCTCCCCACAAGTCCTACATCCTGCATGATGTCAAGTCTTGTTGTTGTTGAATAGAGAAAACTTCCAACAATTGATCTATACATTGTTTGGTCTACTTTTGGTGAGTCATATTCTAGACTTAGTTTACATCTAGTGACCATAAGAGTACCCATAGGTTTATTGTCTTCCATTTGAAATTTATTCAACGTTTCCTTGATATATTTGGTTTGGGAAATAAATATTTCATTTTCTTTTTTATTTAATTGTAAACCTAAGAAAAATGATAGTTCTCCAAGCATAGACATTTCAAACTCTTCTTGCATTTTGGTTGCAAATTTTCTGCTTAGTGTAGTAAGATTACTCCCAAATATGATGTCATCTACATATACCACCACAAAAATCATGTTTTGATCCTCAATTTTTATGTATATGTTTTTGTCAGTAGTCCCTCTCTTATATCCCTATTTTTGTAGGTATTGATCAAGCCTAGAAAACCATGCTCTAGGGGCTTGTTTAAGACCATACATGGCCTTTTTCAACTTGCAAACATAGTCCTAATTTTTTGATAACAAGAATCTTTTTGGTTTCTCAATATAGACTTCTTCTTATAGCGTTCCATTAAGGAATATTGATTTGACATCCATCTAATAGATTTTCAAACTTTTGAAGCATGCAATTGCTAGGAACATTATGATGGCCTCAAGTATTGCTATTGGAGAAAACGTCTCTTCAAAATCAATACCTTATAATTGGGAATATCCTTTTCAAACTAATCTGACTTTTTTCTTTATAATTTCCCCATTTTCATTTAGTTTGTTCTTGAAGATCCACTTGGTTCCTATCACATTCTTGTCCTTGGGTCTTGGAACTAGTTCCCAAGTCTGACTCTTCTCTATTTGGTCTAGCTCTTCATTCATTGATTTTATCCAATCTTTACTTTTTCCATATGCTTTAACTGACTTAGGTTCTATTAGGGATAACATTGCTTGTTCTAAGCCAAAAACGAGTTTCCATCTTGTTTCCACTCCTGCACTTTTATCTCTAATAATCAAAGCTTTCAGGATGATTCTTTTGAACTCTTTTTGATGGAGCTCTTGGAAAGGGCGTTTCTTCATTGTCTTCTTCATCAATATGTGGTTCAATTTCCTTTGTTTCCTCATTATAATCTTCTTGCTGAGATTCTACATAATCATCTTTCGGCTAAGATTTTATATCATCATCTTCTTGTTGATATTTTTTATCAATGCCTTGGGATATGCTCTGTTTTAGATCATCTATCTTTACATTGGCACTTTCCACTATCTTTAGTAGTATAAGATTATAACATATGTATTATTTCTTATTATATGAATATCCTAAGAATATTCCTTCATCAGATCTTGGATCAAACTTTCTTAGGTTATCTTCATCATTCTTTATCTAACATTTACTTCCAAAAGTTCTAAAGTGTTTTACAGATATTGCCCTTCCAAACCATAGTTCATAAGGGTTTTTGTCATGGTTGGGTCTCAACTGAGCTCTATTAAGTATGTGAATTGTTGTGTAGATTGAATCTCTCCAGAACTTGTCTGGAAGCTTGGCTTCATTTAGCATGGTTCTTGTAGCTTCTTGAACTGTTATGTTTTTCCTTTCTACCACTCCATTATGTTGAGGAGTCTTGGGAAATGAAAACTTTCTTTTCATACCTTGATTTTCATAGAATTAAATGAACTATTTAGAGGTGAATTCTCCTCCATTGTCTAATCTCATAAATTTAATTTTGAGATATGTTTCATTTTCTACAAGGGCTTTGTATATTTTAAATTTATCAAAGGCTTCTAATTTTTATTTTAGAAAGAATACCCATGTCAATCTTGTGTAATCATCAACAATCAACATAAAATATTTTTCACCATCAGTACTTTTGGTTTTGGTTAGTCCACATAGACCTGTGTGAATAAAATCTAATAGTTTTTTTGTGGAATGATCTTTTGTTTTGAACCTAACTCTTGTTTTCTTTACTATTTGACAATGTTTACAAATAGAATTTGAAGGCTTAATCACATTTGACAGGTCCCTAACTATTTTTTTTCTCATTGCATTTGATCAAGTTGTCAAAGATTAAATTCACCAACCTTTTATTCCATAACCATACTTCATCTACTTGGATTAAACAACATTTTTCTTCTTCTTCTATATCAAGGATGTACACATTGCTAGATGTTCTTGGTGCAACTACCACTAGCTTTCCAGTGTCTTTTTTTATTATTTCACATTTATGAGAATCAAAATTAAATATGTGACAATGATCACATGTCTGAATTACACTTACGATATTTGGTTTGATATTTTCTACCAGAATTACATCTTCTGCTTTGGTTTTATTATTTCCTAAACTAACCGTGCCTTTTCGTAGTATCTTGGCTAACATGTTATCTCCAAAGGTTACTTTTCCTTTTCCTTTCTTATTCAACTTGAGAAATTTACTTTGATCTCCATTCATGTGTTTAGAACATCCACTCTCTATATACCACTAACATCATTGATTTCTTGCATATAAGGCTACATTACATTCTGTTTGCTTTTTCTTCCATTCTTTTTTATTATGGGAAATATTTGTTTTTTTATCATATTTTGGCAATCTACATTCACTAGTTTTATGACCATAGTTGTTGCATTTTTGGAATTCACTATTAAGTCTTCCAAAGGAGAAAATGAGTTATATTTTGTGAAGGACACAAGGGTTCATAATGAACAGTTCACTCTAAATCCATATATATATATATATATAATAATAATAATAATAATAATAATAATAATAATTGATTATAAAATAATGATGATATTACAAGGACAGAGCCTGCCTGTATATATGTCGTTTATGGGTTTATGAAGAGTCATGACCTTTTATTACATTAATGTTTAATTTACTTTTATTTATTATTTTAATGTCTTTATATTATATTATTTATTTATTGTGACATTACCCTTCCCTTAAATTTCGATTTGTCCTCAAAGCAATGATAAGGAAGGATCTAACTGGAGGAAGTGCTCTGACTCCCATGCAGTGTCTTCTTTCGGTATATTTTTCCATTTAATCAGATATTCCTTGATTACTTGAGAACATAATCTCTTTTACCGGGTGGAAATAATGGCTTCGAGATATAAAATGATTCTTGCTTCCTCATACAACATATGAAGTATAGTTTGTGCCTTTTATTTTTTCCCCAAAACTCTCTTTAGACATGATACTTGAAAGACATTGTGGATACGACTTTTATCTAGTAAATCCAATTGGTAAGCTATGTGACTAATTTTTCTATTTATTTGATATGGGACCCATAAAACTTTGGAGACAAATTATTCTTCCCATGTTGTTTAAGGGATAATTTTTTGTAAGGTTGAAGTCTAAAAAATACCCAGTCTCCTACTTCAAACTCTCTTTCTTTTTGGTTTTGGTCTACTTGTTGCTTCATTCGGTTCCTTGCAACTGTTAAGTTTTCTTTGAGTAACTGAAGGATTTTCTAACTTTCGTCTCAATGGTCTTTTACTGACGCAACGTTTATGTGGTTGGTGGCCAACTCCTTCCATGATGGAGGTTCGTAACCATAAAGAGTTTGGAAATGTGTCATTTTATCTGATGTGTGATAAGTGTCATTATACAACCACTCACCAAGGTGCAACCATTGAAACCATTTATTTTTTTTGTTGGAGATAAAACAACGAAGATAGGTTTCTAAACATTTATTGTCAACTTATGTTTGACCATCTGTTCGAGGGTGGTAAGATGAGCTCTTATTGAGAGAGGTTCCGATATGTTTGCAAAATTATCTCCAAAAATTCCCTTTAAATTTGACATCTCTATCGCTGACGTAACTTTAGGGAACCCATGTAGTTTGTAAATACTTTTACAGAATATTTCATCCCTTTGTTTTGTTGAATTTGTTTTCATTACTCCAATAAAGTGTGCATACTTAGTTAGGCTATCTACTACTACTAACATTTTATCTTTTCCGTCGGATATGGGTAGTCCTTCAATGAAATCCATTGAAATTTCTTCCCATTTTTGGTTGGGAATGTGTAACGGGTGGAGTGACCCAAGGGTTGACACATTTTCATTCTTGTTCCTTTGACAAAGATCACATTCTGCTACATATTTTCGAATATCTACACTCATCCCTTTCCAAAAAAATGATCTTCATGCATTATACTATGTTTTGAAAAATCCTACATGACTTGTAGTTGGGCAATCATGAGATTCTTCAAGAACCTTGGATTTAAATATTGATTTGGTATTTAAGTACATTCTCCCTTTATACCATAAGAAGTTGTTTTTCCATTCGAACTTAGGATATTGATTTAAATTTTTTATTATAAAGAAAGTCTATGGGTTTTTTGCATACTCAGTTTGGATTTCATCCAATCATTCTGGGATGGCTATTGATATTGCAAAAACTTGTGTTTCTTCATATTTTTGTGATAGGGCATCAACCGCGATGTTGTCTTTTCCTCTTTTATGTAGAATTTACATATCAAACTTGGCAATTTTCTCTATCCACTTTTTTTGATTGGTTGAAAATGTTTTTTGTTGTAAAAAGTACTGGAGACTATTATGATCTATGTGTATCAATAACTTACTTCCCAATAGATATTGGCTCCATTTTGTTAATGCATGCATGATGGAAAGAATTTCCTTGTTGTAAGTGGATTGTAAGCATTCTATTTGATTTAATTTCCTGCTCTCAAAAGTTATTGGGTGCCCATCTTACATCAATATTTCTCCAATTCCAAGACCTGACACATCACACTCGATGATGAAAGGTTTGGAGAAGTCAGGTGTTGCTAATACTGGGGTTGTGGACATAATGTTTTTTAAGTTTTCAAAACATTTTTGTGCTTCCACATTCCATTGGAAGGATTTTTTCTTAAGGAGATTTGTTAGAGGGGTGGTTACAAGAGCATAATTCTTGACTAATCTTTGATAGTGTCCTTCCAATCCTAGAAATCCTCTTAACTTGGATATGTTTTTGGGTTTACGCCATTCTGTGATTGCCCTGATTTTCTTGGGGTCTACCTTGACTCATTTTTTGGATATGATGTGACCAAGGTACTCTACTTCCTCCTTGACAAATGTATATTTTGACATTTTGGTGTAGAATTGATTTTCCTCTAGAAGTGATAACACTTGTCCCAAATGTTTCATATGATCCTCCCATGTTTTATTGTACAAAAAGATATCATTGAAGAAGATTAAGACATGTTTTCGTAAGTATAGGTGATGTTGGCCCTTGACCAAGTTTTGGGAGATCCTTGGTCAAGTTTGACCTATTTTGGGACTTCAACGGCCTATTGAAGACGGAGCGCAAGATGAAGTAGAGATCACGGGATCTCGAGCCCCTTTTGGGTCCTTTTTGGGATTTGGAAATATGTAATGGGTATGGGATGTCAACCCATGGGTTTACCCATGTTTAGGCCTATTTCGTAAAGTATAAATAGATGTCTAAGCAATGTAAGGAGGGGCATATACGTGATGTAAGGACAATAAGCTATGTGCTAAGTGCAAGTGTGGTTTGTAAATGCTTTGTGCATACTATGAGAGACTTGCAGAGCTAGGTGCAAGTGGTTGTAACAAGACTCTGAAGGGCTTTATGTTGTAATGCAAGGAATAAGGATCTAGCGAGCTGCACAGATCTTCTGTCCTATGCAGAGTAGGGTTTTGAGGCTCTGTGCATGTAACCTATTGAAGAAGGTAATAAAGAAGAAGAGTTGGTGGATGTAGCCCCAAGGTGGGGGTGAACCACATAAATACTATGTTAGTCTACTCTGTGTGATGTTATGAAGTATTTATGATTTAATTGATAATTGTTGGATAAAGATGGATAGGTATATATGTTATGCTTTGTGCTTATGATTAATTTGGATGCTAGATATGACAGAGGTGGATGTGCTTAGTGCTTGAATCTGCTAGATCTGATCCATTTAGTTATGCTAAGTGCTTAAATACATTAGATTTGGATGAATGATGTGATGCTCTGTTTTATATGTGGAGTAGATATTGGTTGAATAATGATGAATTGACAGTGCTAAGTGACTTATTAAGTATTATAATCACAGATCTATGTCCCAGATAAGGTTGTAGACACCTAAGTCCTGCAACCACCCTTGCCTCTACCTCAGGTGAGACTTCATCTACTTCACAGGTGTTGCCGAAAGGGCCGGTAGTTAGGGTTTTGTTGGTGCGTTGTTGTAGCGTTGAACCCTGGGTCTGCCCCTATGCCAACAAATGGTTCTGTTGCCGGGACATGAAACTGTGATTGTTGGGAACTGAGGAAGAAGAAACTCTGTGAAAAGATCTGACTTGAAATTGTGAAAGCTATGTGCGTAGATCTATTTCTCTAGTGCGCAGTACTCTACATAGTTTGACAAGCTCTGTGCTAAAGAAAAGAGGTCATATCTAAAGAAAAGAGGTCACATCTGAAGAAAAGAGGTCAGATCTAAAGAAAAGAGATCAAACCTGAAGAAAAGAGGTAAGATCTGAACACTTTGTGCTTTGAGAAAGGTAAAAGTGAGAAGTTTTTTCTTAAAAAGGTAAGATCTCAAAGCTCTGTGATCTGATAAAGGTAAGAATAATGGAAAGTTATAGATATGAAGGCTTTTTGCTTTGTAGAAGTAAGATTAGTGGAAATTTTTGTTTCAAAAGTATGAATCTAGGTATGTTTGATAGATTCTATTCTAGCTTGAAAACTAGGGTATTAATAGATGAAAGAAGATTTGATATGAATAGATCTGATATAAATAGTGATATGTCATACCTATGCATAGAAAGAATGTTTGGACTAATAAGTGTATGCATGATCCTATAAAGAAATGTTTGCAGGTTAGCTACCATGATCCTAGTGTGCAGTATAGGAAAGGATGGGGATCATTTAAATGAAAGAGAGGATTAACCCTATGTTACAGTTGCAAAAAACCATACATATTTCTAAGGAATGCACTGGGAGAAGACCTAGTTATCTTTGTTGTAAAGCTATGGACCATTAAGTATTGGATTTCCCTAGAATTATTGCTAAGGTTGAAGTAATGAATATGACCCAAGAAAACCCTAAGGCAGATACAAAAACTAAGATTATGACAAAATCTCGGGAAGAATCAGAGAAAGTATTGCTACAGATAAGAGAAACCCTGAATGATCACCGACATGTCAACTTATCAGAGATCTTTAAAGAAAAATAATGCCTTGAAGTAAGAATAAGAGACTTTGACATTAACTGTGTTCTAGATGAGGAAAAATGAGTGAATATCATGACAGAGAAAACTTGGGAAGCTATATGGAGGCCTACTATGATTCCTTCATTAGGAGGAATATGACTATTCAAAGGAAAGCTAATAAACCTATGTGAAAATCTCACCCGGATACCTATGAATGCTAATGGAACTTCAACAGAGGAAGATTTTGAGATTGTTAAATTCAATGAGAACAGTGCCCCATTTACCATGCTACTAGGAAAACCTTGGACTGAAAGAGATCAGGCCAGAAGGCAAGAAGAAGAAGAAGTTTTAGAACAATAGAAGCAAGAGTTAAAATAATTCATGACTAGAAGGATCGCACACTTGATTTAATAACAAACGAATAGATCAAAGTTGTTTAACACCAAAAACTCGGATGTCGAAGTTGCAAGAACACTAGAAGAATCACTGAAGATTGAAGTACCTATTCCAGATAAAGAAGAAGGATTACCCTTGAATCGTAGGAAAGAATCTCAACAACGCAAAGTAACTATGCCAAAAGAAGCTAAGGATCGGAACGAAAAAAGGCATACCAAGACGAGGATCACTGGAAAGAAGGCTAGAAAGCTAAGTAAAAAGAAATCTAAGATCGACAAGTTGCAGAAGACTCCAGAGGGAACCTTGCAAGAAGGAAAATTTGCAAAATTGGAGCTTCATCGGAATAGCAGAACAACGACGCATGGCACTTCGCCATGACGAAGCAATATAGTTGTTGGGGACATTATAATCATTAGACCAATGCTACGAATGGGTAGAAAGACATTTATGGACAGACAACTTGCCATTCGACCATTGGGACCACGCCATAATGGACAGAACATAGTTAATGCAGGCTCCATACTCATTGCAAAACGACCTGTTGCCGAGTTACCTATTTATCCCATCGTGCCATGCACCAAGAATAATTTTTCCAATTGAGAATTTGAGCCCACAGACGAAGTTGATTTTATACAGTGATCATCACGCTCTTTCTCTCTATCTCATTACTGTGTCTAAGTATCCCTCTGAACCCGAGATTGTTAACCCCAAGTGTGTATGTCAGACGAGTTGAGCGCTGCAGAGAAAGCTGTTGAAGAAGTTATGATCGACCTCATGACTAAAAGAGTCATGTTAATGTCTACAGGTGTACAAGCATCATCAACAAGAGGACTCCCAACCTCTCCATCCACTGCTTGCAGAGCCGTACCCTCTTGACCATCCGATGAAAAGCGAACCAAGCACAGGGATGATCTAGTGAATGCCAAATTGATCCCATCCATATTAACCGCCTATCTACCACCTCTGAGCGGCACAATAAATCGAGACAACATGCCTAGAGATTTTGAATACACTTTGGTCACTATGTACCTCCCGAAGGGGATACGCGTAGTTTGAGAAAACCAAGATAAGATTGCAGCGTTTAAGTTTAGCGACTTCAACCTCAGAGATCGCAAAGTTTATAACATGCTCTCCCCACATAAGTACCTAACCCAAACTAAGGGGAATAATTCGAAGATAATCCCCCAGTCATGGACTATGAACCTTGCGCAGACCACCCTGCTCAATGTCATGAAGATTCCCCACTTTGGATGACACCAGGAGGTAAATTCATGTGTCAAGATGATTCTATATTGTTACCATGGTGGTTATTTGTGGCTAAACCACCAGATAACAATTGATCTGACATTGATCAATCAGATCACGGGGTTGAGTATGCAAGGACCCAATCCTCAGGACTTTTACACTAGAAAAGCCATGGATTGCACTCTAGCACAGCGGATCAAGGACACTTATAGTGATGTCAAGAAGGGAACGTGAGGCTACAAGGTAGCTTCTATCTAAAGTGGTGCAGTGCACCTTGCCTGTCAGTTGATTGCAGGGAATTTATTAAGAAATAACCGACCTACCCAAGTCATCGGTTTTGTAGTCAACCTCACAGGCAAGTGCGCGGAAGGCCTTTAGATGAATTGGGCGAAGTACCTGGTGAACCAATTGGAACTTGACTGTAGGGAAGCTCAGGATCAAGGATACGAATTTCATTTTAGCTTTCTCTTGATCCTTATAGCTTTTATTTCCTGGGAGCTTTTGGAAGGTGAGACCTTCCCAGAGATCGAGCCTTTTGAACCACTATCCGTGAAGTTTAGTACACTATGGTATTCAAGCGATATGAATAAACAGTGGCAGTCAGATGTTATTTTTTATACCTACTACAACCAGGTGAACATAGCCATATAGTCTGAGCCTCGCATGAATCTAAACACTCTACACCAGTTCAGGCCTCTGATGAAGTTCAATGCAAATCGTACATCACATCACGTGCTGACGAACACAAGCAACAACTTCATTCCTACTACAAATTGATAGAGGAGGAATTGAAGGAGATCACCAAGGACTGGTCGGCGGACCTCCTTATTCCAGTAGACCCTACAGATATATTTGACATCGAAAGCCCATAAACTGTGCAGGATACACCCAGACCTAGTGGGGCAAAGAAGACGGAAGAGGTCCAAAGAGTAGATAGCACATCCGAGAAGACTGCTTCTATCTCACCAGAGCAAGGAGGTGATGGTGAAGAGTTAGGTGAAAAAGAAGTTGAACAAAAGCAAGGAGATGAGGTTAATCCCTTGAATAAGAGGAAAGGTTTTCCTTTGAAACCTTCCTCCTGAAAGAAATCGAAGGCCACCATGACCAAGATGCAGACTGTCCTCACCTCCGATGACTTCGACTTCCTCATAGAAGCCCTGCAATATGCTTCATTGGAAATAGCCTAGAAACATGAATCAAAGCAAGAGGAGATGTATGATCAAATTGAAACTAAACTTCAAGGGGTACAACAGGCCCGACAATCGAGCCATGCAATCTCCACTGCGTCGGGAGAACCAAAATTAGGAGATGAACCAACTCAACTCCACCGCTTAGCCGATACAGTCGAAGTTCACCTTCGATGAGCATGGGAAGAAATAAAGCAAGCCACCTAGGCTTTGATGTAAGTACAAGGGGTACTATTAAAGAAATGTAGTGTTGAAGAATGGGAAAAGCTTGCTCTCCAAGTGAATTTTGATTAAGAAAAAGCACAGCTACAACAAGAAAAGGAACAGTTGCTCGCGAAGTAACTCAAAGTAAAGTAAATGGTAAATAAACAACTTCGCTCTATGACAGTCGTAGAAGTAAAGGCCGAAGATTGAGTTCCACTACAATTAGTGCAACTTGAAGAAGTGATCCAGCGGCTATAACAATGCATCGCAAACTTGGAACTATGTGTAGTACCCGAGACCCCACAATATGTAAGAGACCAAAGAGAAGAAATCGCCCAGAGCGCAGTTGAAATGCTAAAGGCTCTTACCCTGGAATGTAAGCAACTCACTGATCACAGTGACCAGACCTATGAACAACTCATGGAGAACCCAGAATAGAAATCACTGGAGTCGCAACTCTAAGAGGTGAAGTATCAAGCCGAAAAGATACAAGCACAACTAAAGCCCTTGTCAACTATGGAAAGAATGAAGCAATCTCAGGAGAAGCGAACCGCCCAACAACAGATCCATACTATCCAAACCAGAGTTATGGAGGTAACTCAGAAAGTCCAACCTATTGAAGAAAAGACTTACCAATTATTTACAGAGGTAGAAGGCCGAGGAGAAGAGCTAGAGAAGGTTGTCACTATAGGTGAACAACATCTAGAGGGACCTATCAACGATGCAGTCATCCAAGCATTCACTGAATAGGAGGTCGTAGCACAACAACAAGTCAAAGTAGCTCGAGCGAAGCTCGAGGCATTCGAAGTAGAACTAGTCAGACCAAAGTTACTTGGGATGAGTCACAGGCGAGTGTTGGGGGCCTGTTGTCCCTTGACCAGGTTTTGGGAGATCCTTGGTCAAGTTTGACCTATTTTGGGACTTTGACAGCCTGTCAAAGATAGAGCACAAGATGAAGCAGAGATCACCTTGAACCCTGGGTCTGCGTTGTTGTAGGGTTGAACCCTGGGTCTGCCCCTATGCCAACCGGTGAAATAATTCATTCATAGTCGCTTGGAAAGTGGTAGGGTAATTAGTTATCCCAAAATGCATCACCTTGAATTCATATTGTCCTTCGTGTGTCTGGAAGATAGTCTTGGCTACATCTTCTAGTCTGAATCTGATCTGATAGTACCCAGATCTTAAATCAAGTTTTGAAAAACATTTTTCTCCATGAATTTCATCCAACATTTCATCAATAAACGGGATGGGAAATTTATTTTTAATCGGTATTTTGTTTAGCCCTCGGTAATCTATGCATAATCTGAAAGATCCATCTTTATTTTGAACTAAAACTATTGGAGTTGCATATGGACTTCTATTTTTCGTGATGAAACCACATTTTAATAGGTCTTGGACTAATATTTATATCTTTGTTTTTTGGTGATGGGGGTGTCTATATGGTCTAACCTTGATTGGGCTTGATCCTGGTTTAACTTCAATTATATGTTTAATTATTCTTTGAGACAATAACTCCATGGGAAGGTATTGAAATACAATCTTGTGTTTTTGAATTAGATATTGGATGTCTGATGTTCTGGAGTCATCCTGTTCTGATTCTTATATTTCTATGTTGTGGCATTGGATGAAGTATGTGGTTGCTCCTTTTCAGATCATTTTTTCCATTTATTGTGATGACACAAAATGTGTTTGTGGAGGTTGAAAACCATCTAATTTATAACTTTTCCCTTTCCACTTGAATTGGATGAAATGTTCCTGGTGATTGACTGAGTATGTGCCCAAGGTTTGTAACCATTGGACTCCTAAAACCACATCTACTACTCCCAGAGGGATAGTGTAGAGTTCTGATTCCAAATCGAAATTTTGGATTCGGAGTTTCACCTTATGGCATTTTTCAACATTTCCAATTTGTTTCCGTCTGCAACCATTACTTTCATATCTGGAACTAGATATACAAACAATTTGAGTTTCCTTACAATCTTTATATCGAGGAAATTGTGGGTACTTCGAGTGTCGATTAGTACGATGACATTATCATTTTTGATATGTCCTTTGAATTTGAGAGTTTGTGGTTGGGTAATGCATGTGATGGTTGCGAGCAATATTCTTGGTGTGTTGTCTTATATGATTATGAAGTGTCATTTTGGAAATTTTCCATTTATTCATTTATTGATTCTGCTGAGTCTGATCCGTCATCTTTTTCTGCTTCACAAGTGTAGAATTTTTTTGAGTTATCTTCGATCTAGCACCTACGTCTTGGGTCCCATTTCTCTCCACATCATTTACATTTTCCTTATTTTATCCTTTGGGACTCTAAACTTCTTCTTCTATCTTCACGTAGATTGGGTGGTATGTATTTGTCATTTCTTATGGTCTAAGGTACACTCCTTATTGAGTAAAACTTGTTGAATCTTGAGTGGCCTTCTACTTTTTATTTTGCGGTTTTTTTCTTGCATATTTCTATTTCTACCGTAGTAACCTCATGTAATCTTAAATTGTCTTGGATATGTGGTTTGATACCACCTATGTAAGACTAGAGTAATTGATCATCGGATAGTTCAAATACTCAGGCGGAGAGAGATTCTCATTGATATGTAAATTGATCTACATTGCCTTTTTGTTATAATCTTGTGAGTTTTGAAAAAAAAAAATGTTTTCCGAGATGCTCTGCAATCTTTTAAAAAAATCATTTTTGAAATAATTCGAATTATATGATGGAATTATTCCTTTCCACCATAGATACCAATTGTATGCAGTTACTTCGAGGTACATGGATGCGTATTTGACCTTTTATTCATCAGTTGTAAAATTGTATATATGGAAATATTCTTCAGTTTTGTTAAACTAGGCCACGCATTGGTTATCTCCTCCATTGTATTTTGATAGTTCAATTTTGGCTTTGCAGGGATAAATTATTAAGGGTTGATGTTGTGATATAGGTTGGGAATTTGAATTGTAGGGAGGTGGTGGGGGTGATGTGCTATATGTGATTGAGTCACTTGGTTGTGGTTGGGTGGCTTGTTGGTGTCCTTGGCCTTTTATTAAATTTAAAATCTCATTGATATTTTTTTCCTGATGTTGTGTCATCACAATGAGACTTTGCTGCAAATCATCATTTATTTCTCATTTAAAGTTTCCCAAACCTTGTTGTAGGTTAACCTCGATTTCTTGAAAAATATCATCTTTAAGATCTTGTTTTAGATTATCCATGCCTTTTTGTAATTCAATTATGATTTCCATTGAAATTGTTTTTTAAGATTTTGGGTCAAATATTGTTTGAGTGCCTTATTGTTGAGTTTTTGTTATTCTAGTAACTCATCGTGAGTTGTTTGTATTGATTTTTAGAGTTATTTTCTATTGCTTTTACACTCTTAGTCTATTTTTTCCACTTGATTTTTTAATTCCGACATCCTTCTGGTGTTTGGGGGTGAGTATTTTTCTGTAATTTTGATCTTGCTTGGAATATCCCCTTTTTAATTATTTGAGTTTAAAGAATTGTATGTATTTTAAGGTGGAAGGATGGGTGTCATCATGGAGAGTGGAGGGTGCATAAGAG
>JZKD02S1915672.1:68627-81637 GCA_000966675.3 Picea glauca
GTTGAAAGAAGTGTGCGACGGTAGAGAGGAAGACCTGAAAAGAAGAAATTGGAAGTTAAGAGTGTTTGGTTACAGTTTTCTATTGAAAGATGACATAAGTGGATTGATAAAGAAGAGAAGATGATAGCATAGACTTAAACTAGATTGATAAACAAAACAAGATGGCAATATAAAATTACTATGAATCCGATGCGTTTTTGTTGTTGTCGTCGATGGGCATTGTAGTCCTGTTGACCAGTTGTTTCCCTTCCTGGACGAGGTCGTCCATTCTCTCTTGGAACAATTCTTCGATGTAGCTTTTCATGGGGGTTGTGTTGGTTTCATCCCAGATTTCTATGTCGTAAAGGTCGTTTTCTAATTTCCTTAGATCCATTGAAATACTATGCAGAGTCTATTCAATTTCTTCATTGTGTGAGGCATAGTCCAGTACCCAGCGCTCATGCTCATCTAGATGATGTTCAAGTATGTTGTAAAACTTTTCGAAAGACAACCCCTTTAAAATATCAACTTGTTCCTTGAAGGCTTCTTTGGTGACTGACAAGGATTTGAGAATCAAGTTAGGATCTTGAACCTCATTAGTAGTTCCGGCTAAGTCCAGCTAGAGCAGGCTTGTGAATAAATCTTCCTTTTCTGATATGACTTGTTTACATGATTTGACAATGAGTTGCAGGTTGTCAACTTTCTTTTGCCAGCATGCTTTTAATTTTTTGATGCACTTTGGCGAGGGGAGTTTCTCCTGTCTTCTTTTCAGTTCCGATGTGTTGTCAGCATATTTGGAAAAAGGGCTAGTACCTGATCACAGAAAAGATGTTCATTTTTTAAATTCGTCTCCAATTGTTCCAGCAAATCATTGGCCTTCTTTCCGAAGGAAACTAAATTTTGTGATGTTTCCCAGGATTCAGTAACTACTTGCATTCTTTTGTTGAGGTTATTCTCTAAAAGGGCTCTAGAGAATGCAAGGAGGGTAGAGGATAATTTCACCTTCGTTGCAGTGGTAGCAGGCATGATTTTTTCCAAAGGACTGGCAAATTCTGGAGTTGCAAGGAAAGCCTGCTCAAATTCGTTGAGTTGTTGTTTCATATTGGCATTTTCTATCTCAATTCCTCGAATGGAATCACAAAGAATGTCACCGGTTCCCTGGTGAAATTGGCATATTTGGGACGGTGGAATTTCACTAAAGTTAATCTCTACGCGAGATTTGTCTTTACTGTTTGTTACATCTCTCTTTTCAATGACCAGACTTTTAGATTGGTTGTCAAAAATAGATCTCTGAATTACAAAGGATTCATCTATGTCAAAATGGATGGTTTCTGATATTTCCACCATGGTCGACCCTATTTTCTACATGTGCTCAGCTTCAATTTCAAGTTGCAGTTTTCCACTTTCAATTTGGGGTTCCTCCGCCTACCCTGCATTGTTTTTTCTCTTCTTCGTCAGTGGAATTTTGTGAGAACTATCAATATTTATGTGAGGAGGGTTCTTATCTCCTCCTCCATTCGAATATTTCTGGGTTTCTTTCTTACTGGGGTGGACCATTGAAGCGATGCACCGTGATTTCGTTCTCTTGGGAGTGCTGGTGGGGGACTGGGTACTCTTCTCATCGGATACTTTTCCATGTTTTCTGTACAATTCAATGGCACTTTGTAATCTCTCTGCATCACAATCGACAGAAGCAAGATTGTTGTCAACACTATTCCTATCTTGGCTCAGGTGTGTATGGATAAAAGAGGTGTTAAAGCCAACACCCAGTAAATGTTCTCGAAAAATGCCATTAGGGTCGAACCCTTTTAGCCTTTCAACGTACGTTAGGTTCAATTTCTTGAAATGGGTGGCAAACTCATCAATATTGTTGATGTTTCTACACACGAAGTATCTGACTTTCCAGGGCAGAGGAATGAACTATTTTTTTTTCTTCTCATGGAAAAAATGCAAACAATGGTTGTATTGCCTTGTTATTTTTGTAACAAATATCTTGTCCGTGATGTGGCATGGAAGAAAGGCATGATTTTCCTTAGAGCCAAATACCATGAGGACATTGTGATTTTCCTCTTTCTCAAGTGTGCCCTTCCTATTCAAAAACTTGGTTGCCTGGCCAGACATCTGCGAAGCATCCTTGCCTAATAGTAAATATTTGAAAACTGAGACAAAGCCATTAAGAACTTCATAAAAACAATGGTAGGCCTTGTGTCTCCACAGGGCCTCGTGCTAGAATGTTACTGGGTAGAATCCATAGTTTATTTTATTGGAAAGAGAAATTTTGGAAATGGACAACAATACATAATTGTGAAATCAAGTAGAATGACATATAAAATTTATTCAATTCTTTGAATCATGACAACTGGGAGCAGAGCTCAATCAAAATTAGCTTCCCCCAATTGAAAATGTATTTTTCCTTGACTGTGAAATACAAAATATAAATAATTATATGGGAAATGCTTGTTGTGGATGCTCGTCCTGTTATTCTTGTAACCAGCCAAGCAATTTCCCTGAATGGATTTCTAAAGGAACTTACCTGCAGCCTTGTGATATCTTCAGGAACTATTGTCGGGTCTTCGAGGAAGTCCTCTAAGATGTCCAACCCGTTATGATTTTTTTCTAGAAATTGTTTGCAGTCTTGTCCTCTAAACGTCAATGTTGGGTTTGACAATTTTAACATCTCGCGGAAGAGCCAAGGCAACAAAGAAATAGGAGAATGGTCACGCAGTGGAATAATTCTTTGGCCTGTAATATATTTTTCAGTGCACCAAGAGACCACCTCCTTAGAGTCAAAAACCTCAGGAACGCAGCCTGCATGAGTGATTCTAGAGGTCCAAATCACTTCGTTTTGGGCGGAACGAGATGAATAGTAAAAGTATGCCCTAGCCCACTAAAATCTCTGGTCCTATTGTGCAAACATATTTACTATATCTCCAAAAAATTGTTGTCGACCTGGTGCCATAAGTCTACAAGAACGTTTATTTGTTCTAGCCGATGAATGAAATGAAAAGTTGGAAGGGATAATATAACCCTGCACAATTTTTTCTTGAAAGCGTGTGAATGGGAGATGTCCTCAAGACTTTCGTTGATTAATGACAATTTGGACGGTTGTTGCATGATGCATTATTAACATTAAACAATACTAATTTCATACATAGAAATGCCAACACATTGGATATTGCAATGAGAGATTAAGCATTGTATATTTCTTGAGCATCCCAACACGAGGACGCGTGTTGGAGATGAACAATCAGAAGGGACAAAATAAATCTCCGCACATCTTGGTTTAATGCGTAATAATGGGAGATCTCCTCGAGGTTTTCGGCCATTAATGACAATGTTGATGGTTCCTGCATGGTCAGCTATTAGCATGAAAGGTTTCTAATCGCATAGTAAGAAAGTACGGAGGTCTCGGGCAGGGGAAAGAAGACAACTACAAAACAGGGTTGCAATGTACAAGCATTGAGGGTGAGGGCGTGAGTGTCAAATTGTATGTCTCGGAAATTTTTGAGTGCAATACGCGTAACATCAAAGAGGATATGGTAGGACAGCCAGAAGCATAGGAATTTAGTGGGGATGGAAGGCAACGAGAGATACTTTGAAACATTTGTGAGCAGTGGTAGAGTGACTGCGTTGGAATTGTAGATTTCGTGAAACCGACAACAGGAGAATACAAAATAGGGTGAGAAGGTGTCTGCAAAGGAGCTGAGGCCCGGACCTTCTAATTGTATCGCTCCGAACATTTGAATGCATAATCTGTAACACGGAAGAGTGGACGATGTCAGAATCTAGTAGTCAATTTGTATATTGTGAAAACTGCAATCCCAACTGTTTCATACCTCTGTGTCCAGTTGTCGATACTAAGAGCTAATTTAGTATTCAAAATAATTTTTTAGATACTGTTAGAGAGTTTATAGGGACTAGCATCCGTAAACAATGGAAATATCCATCCCACCAGTCCTGCATTCCGTGTGTCAATTTGTATATCATGGAACTGCGACCGCTGTTTGGAGGACATGAAACAATGGAAGTGCAATGTTGAGTTAGCCACTCCATAGGTTCGCTTGTCAATTTGTATATCATGGAACTGTGGGTGCTATTTGTAGGCCACGTAACAATGGAGGTCCAAGTTTGAGCTCGCCTGCCCGAGAACCCGTGATCCAAAATGTCGCTAGATATCGAATGCGAAATTTGTACATGCTCTATATAATATCATGGGAATTAGTACATGCTCTATAAGATATCATGTCCATACTTTATAGTCCCATAATACACGGGAGGAAAAAAAAGGGAAAAATAACGGAGTAGTTAGCAATGGAATTGTAGATCACAGAAATTCAGAGTGGAATATGTATATAATGGAGAAACATATCGAAAGAATCCAAAGAAACAATGGTCGGTAGGATTCATTGTCTGATTATATAGATGGAGATAAACATATGTCAACCCGCCAACACTGGAGATGCATATTTTGTGAATCGGGAAATTGGAGGATCCAAAACAAGATGAGAAAGTGTTTGCAAAGGAGGCGAGGCCCAAACCTTCTAATTGTATCGCTCTGAAGATTGGAATGCATAATCTGTAACATGGAAGAGCGGATGATGTCGGAATCCGGTAGTCAATTTTTATATTGTGGAGAGTGAAATCCCAACTGACTCATATCTCTGTGTCCAGTTGTCACTACTAAGAGCTATTTTAGTATTCAAAATAAATTTTTAGATACTGTTATACAAAGAAAAAATAAAAACTAATTTTTTTTTTAGATATTGTTCGATACTTCATAGGGATTAGCATCTGTAAACAATGGCAATCTCCACCCCACCAGTCCTGCACTCCATGTGTAAATTTCTATATCGCAGAACTAGGAGCGTTGTTTGGAGGACACAAAACAATAGAAGTGCAATGTTGATTTAGCCAGTCCGCAGGTGCACTTGTCAATTTGTATATCGTAGAACTCAGGGTGCTATTTGTAGGGCACGAAACAATGGAGGCCCAATTTTGAGCGTGCCTGCCTGACCGAGAACCCACGATCCAAAATGTCGCGAGGTATGGAATGTCGAATTTGTACATGTTCTATAAAATATCGTGTCCCTATTTTATAGTCCCATAATACACAGGAAGAAAATAAGGGAAAAAGGATGGAGAAGTTCATAATGGAATTCTAGATAATACACAGGAAGAAGAGAAGGGAAAAAGAACCAAGTATCTCGCAGAAGAAAATCTAGTGTTTTCTTATTAATGCAAATGCTTGCAAATCCCTGCTGAGTTCGCACCAGTTAACACATAAAGTGAAGATCACAGAAGTATCTTTCGTACCACTATGTCCACTTGCCACTAGTAAGAGCATTGTTGATGTATATTAGGAAGGACATGAAGTTGTTGGGGATGGAAAGAAGCAACAGATACTTTGAACGAAATTAATGTATACAAGGAAACCGTGATGGAATTGTAGATCACGGATGTTTTGAGTGCAAGATGTATATAGCAGAACGATAAGAAGCTCGTTTTGCAAGCGCCATCCCCGCAACGGCGGGCATAAAATTGGCTAAGTATGAAAAGGAACAACAGTTGATCGAATTCGTCATGCAAGGATATAGATGGAGATGTTAAGGCATGAATTGCAGATCACGGAAGTATCTTTCATACCACTTTGTCCACTTGTCACTGGTAAGACCATTGTTGATGTATGTCAGGAAGGACGTGAAGTTTCTAGGGATGCAAATTAGTAACAGATACTTTGAATGAAGTTAATGTATATGAGGAACCCGTGGTAGAATTGTAGATCACAAATGTTTTCAATGCAATATGTATATAGAGGAATGATAAGCAGTTGGGCTCGCAAGCGTCGGCCCCACAACGACGGGCATAAAATTGGCTAAGTATGGAATGGAACAATGGTTGGTCAGATCCGTCTTGTGAGGATATAGATGGATATGAAGACATGTCAACCCACCGTACATAGAAAGACGACTAAGTATAAAACCAAAAAGCCATAATGGACGGGGAAAGAAAAATGGGAAAAGAGATAAGTATCTAAGAGTCTGGAAAACCTTTTTTTTCGTTTATTAATGGCAATGTTGTCGAACCTCTGCTAGCTTCTCACTAGTAAAAGAATTAAGTGCACATCACTGAATTTATTTTCCTGCAATATGTATATGATGAAACAGGGGACATAGGTGTTGGATACTGCGAACCTGTGGCCTGGTGTCCAGATAACTAGCTAAGTATTGGCCAAGACAAAGTTTTGATATCTATTTCAATAGTATTCATACTAGTATCTATCAATGGAGAAAGTTTTTGTATTTATCTAAATAGTATTCATACTAATATATATTAATGGATTGTTTATGTTTCAAATGAAAATGATCTCCCAATTTGCAAGATGCTCTTCGGCTCGCAAATTTCGTTGAAACCAGGAAAATTTTGACTGCAAGATGTACATAGAGCAACAAGAAACATGAATTTGCATTGTGGTATCAACGACATAAATTCCTTATCATCTATTCATCTTGTATTCGTTACAATGACATCAACAAACAACGACTCTCCATAAACATCAATATCTAAATTAAATTAAAGGCAATCAAAATTTGTTGTGAATTTAAGTAATTAAAGCATAAATTGCAAACTATGGAAGTTCCTAGGCTGCAAGATGTATATGACTGAACAATGGACATATTTCTTTAATACCACAAACCCAAACATAATTGCCTAAGCTTTTCCGAAGAGGAAGTTTTCTGTATTTTTTCCAATAGTACTGATATTAGTATATATGCACGGATATTATCAAATAGAACAAGCTGCAATATATCCAACATACTTCACAGGAACATTGCGTCAACAGTTTAGTTGCCTTGTTGTAACTCATGAATTCATTCTATTTACGGAACCTGAAGAATGGGAGTAGAACGCGTCCTCCAATTTCTTTCTTTAAATACAAAGTCGACGCCACATAAGTATGGCCTATGAAAAAGTATTTTTAAATGTAAAATGTAAAGAAAGAACATACTAGGTTTTATTTGGATTGAAGTAGTGAGAAGAAGAAACAAAATATTGTCCTTCATGTTTAACGACACAGGGGAAGAAGGTACAAAATACAATTAAAACAAATACCAGAAATTGGAAAATACTATTAAGAAATAAACTGAAATTATTATGTATTCAAATAAGATGTGTTACAAAATATAGCTGAGGCTATTTGTGACAATGATTGCGATTTTTCTTGCCATTGACCAATTAAATATATTTACATCGGTGAAGCTTCTTCAAACTTTTCTTGACGTTCAAACTCTTTATTCGTAAAAAACGAGTTGAATATCAATTTTGGGTTTTGTACTTAATCGATGTTGCGAAGTACATCTATCCCAATTTTTTGAATACCTCGTTTCTTCCAGATATGGCCTACTTTCAATGGCTGCTTATTCAACATTCCATTCTTTGTCAAGTATTAAGTTCCTTCTTTCGTCGAAAAGTTGGGGTTTAAGGTGTTTTCTTTGCAATGTTCCTGAGCATTCACATCTAAGACAACTTGGAAATGTGATTCAGGCCGATTTCAAAGTGAACAGAGTCATTTTATGTCACAACAATTAAGGCAGGGGAAAAAAATTCAAGTATACAGTGACTGGTATTCTCCCTGTATTCGATCATCTGTTTGGTTGAGAAGCCTGCCTGAGGATTTGTATGTGGAAATTCTTTGCTTTATTACAGTAAATTGGAAGAAATGTCCAACCCAGATGCAAAATGAAAATCTGTTGAGGTACATAACTTATTCAGGTAGCTGAGGTGTGGAAAGTGCATCAAATACTACAGAATGCACCAACACAGGTCTAACAAGTGTATCAAATGTTGCAGATGGCATCAGAATATATATTTCCTCATAGCGGGGGAGGTATGGTGGCCCACAGAAAGGTGTGGAATGTTTGGAGGTGAAACCTAATATGTGGAATCTGCAACTACATCCATAGGAAACCGAACAAACTTTGACAAAGAACATGGCTTTCTGTCGAGTCGGCTACCAGAGCCACATGCAGGCCATCAAACAATGAAATAGAAACTCTTATAGTGATAATATGTCATTTTATCCACCCATACAGATTCTGTTACCAACCTCCGAGGAAGACAAATACTTGTGCGATCTCTACAATTCAATACAGTGGAAAAATCTGTGTTGTTGGAAGAAGCTATATACTTAAACGAAGAACTATATTGCAAGTGACCTAAATATCCATAACAGAGTTTTTTTTTACTCAAATCTCACGTCACATAAAACCAGTCTCTCTTCTTTCATATGCCCCTCAATCTCATCTCTAAGTTGTCTTACATGTCCATGACCAGGAACATTAGAACAAAGGCACCCTAAAGTGCAACTCTTTGATGATAGAGAGAAATGGCAATAAGTATTTAAAATAAAGGTTGGATGGTCTTCCATACATTTTTTGTTGATTCGTTTTAATGACAAATGTTCTCGATATTTTCAGTTATTAATGCCAATCTTTTTGAATATGTACGTTGAATAGTGACTAGCAACACATATTAAAATTCCCATATCCGAGCAGATTCTCAAATCTAACATCTAATATATGCACAATATTAAATAGGGACATGACGTCAAGGCCTCTGTTGGTCACACATTTGTGAACTATGCTGAAGATTTTAAGAAAACTAAAATTGCACAAGCAAAAAAAATAAAATAAAAAGTATTTTCGCAAATTCAAAATGCAGGCAAAAAGAAATTACCAGATCCCATAATATTCGGATGTCTATTCATTTTAATGGAAGATGTCCTCGAGATTTCTAGTTATTAAAGCCCATCATTTCAAAATGCACAATATTAAAGAGGGACATGACATGAAGACCTCTGTGGGCAACACTTTCATGAACTATGTTGAAGTTATGCAGGCAAAAAGAAATTACCAGATCCATGGATGATTTTAGGGGCTAAATTTCACTCATGGGCTAATTTTCCATGGTTTTTCCAAAAACAAGATTCGTTATTTTTAAAATGATTCGCCCAAATTCTATAGGATAAAATTATTTTACCTTACAAAATGCCAAAATTTTATAAAAACTATATAAAATCCTTAGAAATTTGAATATTTTTACAAAAATATCTCCAAACATTTATAGTTGGCATATGAAGGATAAGTAAGATTCGCCAAGGTTTCTACATTTTAAAATAAATTTCCATCCTTAAAATCATCCTTGACCAGATCCCATAATATTCACCTGTCTATTCATTTTAATGGGAAATGTCCTTGAGATTTTCAGTTATTAAAGCCCATCATTTCGAAATGCACAATATTAAAGAGGGACATGACATCAATTCCTCTATGGGTGACACATTCGTAAACTATGCTGAAGCTTTTAAGAAAACTAAAACTGCAGAAGAAAAAAGAAAATAAAAAATCGCAAATTCAAAATGCAGGCAAAAAGGCACTTTCATAGGTAAGGCACTTTAGTACTCAATGTTCTTCAAATTCAATGACATTTTTATTATTTGAGTAAAGGGTAAAAAACATCTGACAACCTAGAAGGAAGGTCATATATGATGGACAACTCATTGGCAGAATCCATAGCGAGAATGGGAATTGAGTATCTAATAACCACGAAACTACGTTGCGTTTGAGTCTTCAACTTTCCCTGCCTATTCAAAATAAAAAACAAGGGTTGAATATTAGCTTGTCTATTTATTTTAATGAGAAATGTCCTCGAGCTTTCCAGCTATTAAAGCCCATCTTTTTGAACCTATCTAGTCGATTCTGACTTTTGAAAGCATATTTAATGTGTATTGCGAAGCACTGAATGTAGCGGGGATGGAACCCTATGTAACAGACGTTACTACTATTTTTTTTTTTTGTCGACTAGCGTATGTAGAACGTACGTAAAGAAAAGTAATTCGAGAACGCTATCTTTTTTGCACATGAGCCCCTGAAATTCAAATAGTCTGCAAGTCCGATTGTCTATTTGTATATTGCAGAACTATCTATACTATTTGTAGGACATGGAACTGTTATCCCAGATTTCTAGGGATAATTAGGAGATCATGTCTCGAGGCCCACAGGTCCTAGACATGGAGTACCGAGAGCAGGTTTTACCTGAGCATGGCCCTGGAGGGCCCATCCTTTTCTTCTTTCGTCAGATTCATCTTGTCAGTAGTAGCAACATCCATCACCATCACCTTGGTCTTGTATCGGAGAAGGCTCTTGCTCCATGAGGTAATTGGTCCAGGTATCATGGTATGTGTCACGTTTGATCACTATAACCTTTGGATATATGCATTTCACTCCTTTTATCTCTGACGACTTCTTGGATCTTACATTAACCCACTTGACCATGATTGGGGGGATTGACAGGGTGTCCTAGCAAGCCTGCACCCATGGGTTTTGGTTTTCCACCGGGGGGATTTCTGAAGAGCCATCGTCCGATACCATCATACCACCACTTTTCCATATTATCTCCCACTCATCTATCCCATTCCCCTTGTCCGAGCATTAGGATGATTTGTTTGTGGGCTTGCACCTTATCTCATGGGAAGAAGGGGCTAAAGGCCCGGAAGGTAAAAGCAGTGAGTAAAAGATAAAATCCTAGAAATAAAACCTCGAGATTCTTTGCCTAGGGATCCCTGAGAAGGCAATAAAAGGCCTCTCAACAAGAAACAAGAGGGACCCAAAAAAAATAATAAACAAGACCTAGTCAAGAGGATAGGGGGTCTCATCACGAGCCAGCCTATTATGTTCATGGGTACCTAACAGCATGACATTGCCACCATTTGGTTACCACGCCAGGGCAGTGACCTTTGGTTGCATGGCCAAGGGAAAGGGGGTCTCATCATGAGCCAACCTTATCATCTCTATGAAATTACTTGTGGGTAACACTATCATCTCTGGCCACCACGCCAAGGTAGTGTCCTCTGGTTAGCCCTTGAATAAAAATAAAAAGAAGAAGAAAAAGCAAATAAAGAAAAGAATAAAGGAAAGAAAGGGCTTGGAAAAAATTGCATCCATGATAGGTACAACTCACCTTCTACAAAGGCACCCACAGGTAATATTATGCATCCCTGGCTCTCACTCTACCCATATGTCTAGACATCCCTTAGCCACATCACCTCATTTACATGGCTTGGATGAAACCCCTTGGAAACTTTCCTTTCCTTATGGATACTAGCCCAATAGGGTGTCTTGTCCTTTTTCTCAGCCTTGTATTGTAGGTTTTGTAATGTCTTTGAGCTATTGAATGATATATCAAGGTTTTTATGCATATGTTTGATAATATTAATGATGAAATGTGATTAACATTGCTATGATCCCTATGACTAATGAGCCCATGGAGGGCGTATTTTTTGATGTGCAGGACCATGCCTGATAGACAGGTACCGTTTGGATCGGTACACATGGGGAGATGATTAGTTCGGACCTCCATGGGGCTAAAGAGCCCATCAGATGGTTGTTGAGACCCCGTCATAGGGGCAAAGATAGGACAGTGTTTGATCGAGGTTTTGCACCTGAGAAAAAGAGGACATTTCACCAAAGGCACTTTGGCAGAGCTTGGCCTAGGGGGGATGACCCCTTTTCAGTGGGACGTTGGCCTTGGAAGGCTCAAAGCATCCCCATCCTTTCCATGATGCCATCCAGCTTCATGGTCATTCTTGGAGGTAGACTGGGCATCAGTGGCACATGTGGCATGTTGGAGAGGCCCTTGGGGGGTCAACGTTTTGCTCCTGGATGCCTCATCTGCCCTAAAAGGGGCTAGTGCCTCCCTTGAAGGGGATTTTACCTTTATTACAGCTCAGTTAGGGTTTTAATTTGAAATTTTAATGTAAAAATAGTATGATTTTGGTTTAACACCTTGTCAGCTATTTTTTATGACCTAAAATTAATTAAAGGTCACTGATACAGTATATATTGAGGAGTTTTATCCTCATTTTGACACAACACAATACTCACTCTCCTAGTGAGATCTGATTTTTGCACCCTACTTGGGTATTTGTTCTCTTTGAGTGAGGCACACTTGTTGAAGGAAGGCATTTCTTGGCATTTTTGGCATTTCTCTTGAAGGAAGGTTTACAGCTAGGGTTTGCAATGATATTTTATGATGATATGTAAGTGTTTTTTCTGCAAAAATTCTTGATTGAATGGTTGTAGTCTTATATTCTTGCATTTATTATAAAATTTGCTGATTTTAAAACCCTAGGGGACAAACACACAAGTAGGTCGTTGTCTCATGTCCCCTAAAAGAGAAATTTTTAGCCATTGAAGAAGGAAAGAAGGGCCTAGCCATTGCTACACTCTTATTGCTTCTTCCCCTTGTGCTAGTCGTACCTTTAAAAATCAAGAAGGAGGAGACATCCCAGGCCTAGGTTATCTACACCTAGGGTCGTCCTACTTCTAGAGTTTGGTGATAGGGCCTTGCTTTAGCAACACTCTCCCTCACCACACTCTCATGTATTGATTTATCTTTTATGCTAGTCGTTTTACCAAGTTAAACCTAAGGAAGGAGGAAAGAGCACAAGGCCTTTCTTTAGCAACACTGGAGTGATCCTTTTCCCCCTAGGGTTTTGTTTCTGGGGCCCTTCCATAACAGCACTTCAGAACCCTTCCCTCTAGTCCTTAGCCTTTTTCCTTCAACGTTTGCGTCCTCCCTTAATTTGACTCCATTTACCCTTAGGCACTGATCTTAGGCCTCCAACGTTGAAGTGATAGTGGTCAAACAAACTCTTAACTATTTGCTAAATGAAACCCTAACTAAACTACTAACCCTAAAAAATCTGACATCATCCCTAGTTATTCCATCTTGACGCAGCAAGTTCTCTTTATAGGCAATTAGATGATGGTTTAAAGCATTTATTGAATAAGGGATTGATTGGACACACTAATTGCTACATTATCTTGGTATTTATTGATGAATTGATATTATTTCATTTTTGTATTAATAAACATTGATCTCATCAATATCTATTGCTTATATATTGATATCAGATAGTTATATGAAGTACTAACCCTTTGAATCATAGCCTGCATGTATTAGTCTGTTGTTGC
>JZKD02S1915672.1:93495-106663 GCA_000966675.3 Picea glauca
TTCAACATCTGAGATTCAGCATTTGTGTTTCAGCATCTATGTTTCAACATCTGAGATTCAGCATTTGTGTTTCAGCATCTACGTTTCAACATCTGAGATTCAGCATCTGTGTTCATCGTACACAATCGATTGCCATCAATGACAACCTTGATCATCTGCGTCATCTCTGCTGTAGCCATATTTCCAACATCTCACACGGTCGCTTGAATGGAGTGTTGACTCCAAGGGTTGGACAACTACCAAAACCAATCAAAGGCATGTGACACCCTTGGAGCACAGAGTGCATCTTGAAGGGCATGTCGCAGAAATAAAAATTGAGTCAATGAATCTAGGTGGCCTAGAAAACCTTGAGCAAATAATTAAACCTTGTAAAAACTTTAAGCATTGTCAGATTTAATTAATTAATTAAAGATTAAATTTATTAATTAAAAATCCCCAAGTGAAAGTCTAAGCCTATTCAAAAATTAAGCCTAAGTCTAAGTTGGTAAGAAGACTAAAACTAAATTATAAATTAAATAAAAAGGGGAATGAAGTAAATCAAGTTAAGAATTAAGATAAGGTGAAATTATATTTAAAGATTTTATATAAGGCACATGGGTGCAAGAAAACATTGAAAGGGAGTTTAAAAAAAGAAGAAGAAATAAACATGAAATAATGTGTACGCATAGAAAGGTGTATAGAGTCTAGTTAACACTAGTCTAACTAGAAGAAGTTTCCTATTTTAACTCAACTCAGATTTAGTAAGGCGTTAGTCATTAAATGAGAATATAGGGAATAAAGAGACAACTAGGACTGGATTAAGGAGCGCTTTTAGGAAGGGTGAGCGAATTTGACTTTTATTTAAATTATAATATTTAATTACTTGTGCAACTTGGGCAGAGGGTGACAAGTGTAAGGGGGAAATAATTCTAATTTATTTAATTAAAAAGGTAAATTAATTGTGTAGGTGGGGATGTGTCATTAAGGAAAATCCTATAAAGAAAATGGTCTAGATGGAAAAATGGATCACACTGGTTATCAGTAAGGTTATGCTACTGAATTATTTTTGACTGGTTTTACTTGTGAGAGTTGGGATTCCCAGCTTGAGAGAGAGTGGTGGCTCTATATTGTGAGGCAAGATTGGAGCTAGAGTATTTATGGTTGTGCGTGTGGCCCCTTTGCAACTCGAGGGGCTAAGGGGGAAGAAGAGTACCCCTAGTGTTGGCTGGGAGGTAATGATGAAGTCTCTACGATTAGCAAGTGGGAGATCCAGAAGGAACGCAATCATTAAGGAACATCTTTGGCTTCATTGTCTGTTGTTACGTTCTATTTTTCCTTTTTTGATTTATATGTTCCATTATCATCTCATGGCGAGAAGAAAATCTATGGTTCTAAGTGCATCTAATTTGATTCATGCTGATATGGCCAAGGTTATTAAAACTTGGATCAGACCGAGACGAAGATATGTTGAATTTTAAGAAAGAAACAATTTGTGGATATGTGTGGAAAGATACTTTTAATTGATGTCAGTTTCTTCCTCTTCCTGGATGAAAACTTTCTACAATTTTAATTCAGTATCTCACAACCACATTCTTGTTTACCATTTTGTTTAATGATCCATTTTATTGTAAAAATTTGTTTTAGCTGAAAGAAGAAACAAAATAAAGTCGAAAGTTGAAACATAATGTAGTTGCTTAGGTTTCCCAAATCTGAGCATATGAGTTATAAGCATCCACTGCCACATCCACAATCAAATCACGTCCAACTATGCTATGTAGGCCCTGTAGTTCGAATGCATGACCATGAATTTGAACCCTTCATTTCCGATCATGAGGGTGGTGCTTGGGGTGGATGAATCGATCATGTGTCTTGTTGTACGAAATAGAAATCACCTTGGTTGGAGGATCCATACGCTTGAACATCTAAGGGCGAGGCAACCCTATTGACGATTGATATCTACCTAGATATGTAATGTAGATTTGTGTATTCAATGTTGCGTCGACGACCTATACAGATTCAAATCCAACAACATGTATGCCACCCCACGGCTGCCCAACTAGAGGGATTTTGCATGGAAATTTTACCAACTGTACAATTCTGGGGATTGATGTGTGCCAGGGTTTATTTTTAATGCAACAAATAGCGGTGCCTGGGTAAACAGATAACAAATGTCAAATATGTCAGAGGCCTTAAACCACCCCAGGCTTCATATAGAAATACCAGAGAATTCATAATTCATTTTCTGTAAGAGAAACCGTGGGACATTGAAGTCTCATGAGAGACCCCAACCTACCGAAGAGTTTATGTAGGAACCTTTGGAGAACTCATAATTATGATTACATAGAGGAAAGGTGTGACCTTAAAGTCTAATGATCCTATAGATGCTTACATATACTCTTTATGAACATAAATATAATGTATATAGGGTGATATATATAAGGGCTTATATGCAGTCGAAACCATTTCGACATGCATAGTTGACCGAATGAAATATGATCACACATAATTTAATGACCTCCCAACGGTTCCGCGGCATGGAAAACATGAATTTCCTAGAGAGGACTTGTGATAAACCATGCCTTGAAAATGATCATGAAAGTGAGATACGTTGTAGGGATGAGTTGGTGTCGTCATTTTTTTCATTCCTCATTGGATCTAAAGTGGGGACCTTCTTGGGTTGGTTATCTTCAGGAAACGCGTCAGAGAACCTGTAATCTTCTCCAACAAGGACTTGAAACCATGTCTAGAGAATGTTATGAACCATTCATGATGTGCCAATTGAGGTTATGTTTGACTTTGTGTATAATTTTTTTTATAAAGTGGAATGTAAGTTAGTTATGAATACCTTATCTTTCCTTAGTTATGGGTTAATCCTTTTAGAGATCCTTTAATGGATGAATAAGGTAGTTTTGGAACCTTCCTCTGGTCGGTTATGTTTGTCCTTCTTAAATTTCTTGGAGTAGATATGCCAGCAGTTGAACTCCTTTTAATTCTATTGAATTTTGTGGTTATAAAATGTATACATAATGTAACGGGGCATAGAAGTGTTGTATTGTTTTTAAAAGGATTGGTCTTCTTATGGTTCCTTATGAAGAAATTTAGTTTAGCTTCTGAATTTCTTATTTATTGTTAATTGATATTTTGTAATGTAAAGATGCAAGGTTAAGCTATATGAATTTTATTCCTTAATTAGAAGTTGGAAGTGCTAGCTAGTTGAGGTTGCCTTAGAAGAATTGACTTGAAAAATTATTAATGATGACAAGAATTAGCTTACTCTTGCGCCATGAAGATAAAGTTGATGTATGATTGATTAAGTAATTAGATCACTCTTGCGCCATGAAAACAATGTTGATGTATGATTGATTAAGTAATTAGCATACTCTTGCGCCATGAAGATAAAGTTGATGTATGATTGACTAAGTAATTAGATTACTCTTGCACCATGAAGATAAAGTTGATGTATGATTTATTAAGTAATTATATTACTCTTGCACTGTGAAAATAATGTTGATGTATGCCTAATAATCTAGTTTGGAGTTATGAGTTGTAATTTATTAAGGGGACATAGATACCTCCTCGTTCCTCAGAATAGTCGCCAGTCCTGAGACCTTAAATGGTAAAAAACAATTGGATGAATCATGGACTTGAGTGTTGCTTATGTGTCTTGGAGGTCCTAACCTTGCATGATAGGTTGGGCAGGTAGTTTTATTTTATCCTTATGTAATGAGTTGATTGGATAAAGTATTGATGCTTCTAGTTGATCGTGATGTGTTGATTTTGCATCACTATTTTTATGATACTTGTTGATTACATGTCGTTATTTAATATGATGATGTGTTGATTATGTATCACTACTAATTGTGTTAATGAAATGATTATGTGCCACTATTAATTATGTTAATGTGTTGATTACGTGACGTTACTAATTTGGAAGATGTGTTGATAGTGTTGATTTTCATCATGCGGTGACGTTTTAATTACCTAATAAAAAATATATATTTACCTTTTGTACATCGCTATTCATTGTTGTAACGGAGGGGAATTACATATGGTATCAGAGTGGGTTCAAACCTACAACTGTGGAGTGTCACGCCTTCCATTGTATTAAACATTCGATTAATAACTTATCGCTAATTAAAATTTGAAATTTGTCCATGCGAGTAATCATGGTTAGAGGACGTCGTGGAGGTAGATGACGTAGTGCTAGGGGAGGAGGTGTGAAACCTCCAATAACATTCACGCCAGAGGGGTCTAACCGCCAGGGAGAATAAAAAGTCATTGAGTAGGAGCAAATTGCAGTAGAGGATGTGGCTGGTTTATGAGGTCCTTTTAGAGGAGGTCAAAGGCCTTGATTTAACTGACTAGGTAGATATGAGGCTAGGGCGCCTGCACCCAATGAGGGTTCACCATGCGCTCTGCTTGTAGTGGTAACATTCACAAAGAACTCGAGAAGTTGAAGTTTCCTGAGTTCATGGGTGCCATGGACGACTCAACTCCCGAGGCATGGTTGGATAACATGGTGATGTGCTTCACACTTTGCAACTACACTGCCAACATGAAATTATGCATGGCAGTCTTTCAGTTGAAGGGGAGCACTCTTCTATGGTGGAAGATGCTCCTATCTCATCTGAACATGGACGTCGAAGATGTGTCATGGGAACTATTCAAGGAACAGTTTCGGGAGAGGTATTTTTCAAGGAATTCATTGAGCGCCAACTCAATGAGTTCAACTCCTTATGATAGGGTGGTTGTACGGTGCATGAGTATGAGGCCCAATTTTGGAGCTTCTTAGGTATGCTCCACACCTGAACATGGAGAAGTTGAAGGTCAAAAAGTTTTTGTTCGTCCTTAAATTCAAAATTTGTGTGAAGGTGAGGATCCTAATGCCTCAAATGTTGCACGGTCCAGTCTAGAAGTGCCTCATAGTTGAGGAAGATTTGACTTGGAGGGGTCAGGGAAGGAATCCTGCAAGACCGACTAGACAGACGACATCAAGTGCGCAACAACATCAGACCCCAGCTAGACAAACATCAGGGTATCAAGATATGTCTAGAGGACCCATGTTCACGACACCATGATGATCGGTTCCTCAACAGAGGACTCCCTATAGACGACCACCGCAACAACAGCAGTGTCGCTTGCAACAATAGTAGTTTAGGCCTGTTCAGCAGAACAGACCAAGATCTCAAGCTGGTAGGCAAAAAAATTCTTCTTCGAGGACCAGGAGTACTAGACCGAAGACCGGATGTTAGACATGTGGAAAGTGACATTACCAGCGAGACTTTCCAGTTGAGAAGGGCAGAGTGGCCAGATCAATAGGACACACTACTATTGGAGATTTGGGTAAGGCCCACATGATTCACGCAGTGGTGAATAAGCACCAGGTCGAGCACCAGTCCATTGTGCTCAAGATGTTAGGTATAATTGCCAACCAAACTTTTAGTATTTTGATAGATCCATGTGATACAAAGAGCTTTATCTCTAGTGAAATGCTAAAAATAATTAAGGTAAAGGCAGTCAAGCAAAATGAGTTTAGATACATATAAATGAATTCGGGTGCCAAACAAAAGGTTGGAGGTAGGGTTACGGACTATAGAATTAACTTGGGATATTTCGTAACAAAGTCCAACCTATATGTCATGATATTAATATCTTATGGCAGAGTGATCGATATGGATTGGTTGGAATTGCATGATGCGATACTCAACTGTAAGACAAAATGGTTAAGTTTGACAGATGATGTGGGACAGAAAAGGGTGATTGGAGGAAGAAACCAAGGAGTTTCCTTGAGGTTTATTTCTTCCCTACATCTACAAAAGAGCATGAACAAGGGATGTAAGTTATATGAAATCTTTGCGCTAAAAGAAAAGGATGAGGTGGAAGGATTAGAAAACCTTATGGTAGTATGAATGTTTTCTGACGTGTTTCCATAAGAGTTACCGGGTTTTCCGCCCAAAAGAGAGTTGGAGTTTACAATCGACTTGAAAAATGGAACTGAAAGGATAGAAAGAATTCCTTATCGGATGTCAACACCTAAGTTACAAGAGTTGAAAATGAAATTGAAGGAGGTTTTGGACCTGGGACTTATACGTCCAAGTGTGTCACCTTGGGGTGCACCTATTATTCTCATAAGAAGGAAGGATGGGTCGTGGAGACTTTGTATTGACTATCGTCAATTGAACAAGGCGATGATCAAGAACTAATATTTGTCACCAAGAATAGACAGTTTGTTTGATCAAATGAAAGGCGCGAAGATGTTTTCAAGGATCGACTTGAGATCAGGATATCACCAGTTATGAAGTAAAGAGGAAGATATTCCTAATACCACATTCAAGATGAGTTTTAGACATTACGAGTTTATCATTTTAGCGTTGGACTGACAAGCGCCCCGGGGGTATTCATGATCTTGATGAATGGGGTGTTCTGTGAATACTTGGACAAGTTTGTTCAAGTATTCATTGATGACATATTGATATATTCTTAGAATAAAGAATAACATGACGAACCTTTGAGCTTGGTAATACAGTGTTTACAAAAAAACAAATTATACGGGAAGCTGTCTAAATTCTATTTTTACCAATCAAAGATTCATTACTTGGGGCACATTATATCCAGTAAAGGTATAGATGTGGATCCAACAAAAGTAGAGGATATTATGGAATGTCCTGCACCGAAAACCATACAAGAAGTACGCATCTTTATGGTTTTAGTAGGATATTACCGACAATATGTTGAAGGTTTTTCAATGATAGCAAATCCAATCACGAAATTGAAGAAGACAAAAAACAAGTTTTTATGGACCGAGAAATGCACAAAATCATTTCAAAGGCTCAAGTTGTTTTTGAAGACAACATCAATACTAAAATTCCCTGACATGGACAAGGAATTCTTGGTATGCACAGATGCATCCAAGGAAGGCTTAGGTGGAGTCTTGATGCAAGACAGTCGAGTGATCGCTTACATTTCAAGGAAATTGAGAAAGCATGAGGAGAATTACACAATGCATGACTTGGAGTTATTGGAAATTGCATATGCCTTGAGAGTTTGGAGACACTATTTGATCGGACTAAAATTCAAACTAAAGACAAATCACTATGGATTGTAGCACATATTTACGCAGAGTGACTTGAACGTGCGACAAAGTCGTTGACCAGAAACACTTAGAAAATACAATTTTGAGATTACTTACATTAAAGGAATGATGAACAGAGTGGCATATGTGTTGAGTCAAATACCATGCATATTCTCGGTGATACCTCTTCATAAGAATCTTCGAGAAAAGATTCTATCTATACAGAATGACAATGCTTGGTACAAAGAGGTTAAAGAAAATATTGGATGAGAAACCATGAGGGTACCAAATTTTGAAGGTTATTCATTGGGAAATGATGAATTGATGATGTATAAAAATAGGATTTATGTACCACATAATGAAGAATTAATAATTTTGATCTTGAGTGAAGCGCATTGAGAAGTGTACATGGATCATCCGGGAGTCACGAAGATGAGGTCGGACATTAATCCTTTATTATTATGGAAAGGAATGAAAGCAGAAATAGTTAGCTACATGGTGAGATCTATGAAATGTCAGCAAGTGAAAGTTGAACATAGGCATCTGGAAAGATTACTACAGCCACACGTCATTCCATAATCAAAATGGGAGGTCATTTTAATGGAATTTATAGTTGGATTTCCACTGACGGCAAGAGGACATGACTCGATTTTCATGGTATTTGACACTCTGATGAAGAGTGCACATTTTATTCCCATGTGTATGACATATCAGGCGCTAGACATAGCTAGAGTTTTTATCAGCGAGATTGTGAGATTGCATGGCGTACCAAAAATTATCATATCCAATAGAGGATCGATGTTTATAGGATGATTTTGGACTAGTTTCTAAGAGGATTTCGGAACACAACTGAACTCTAGTACAACATATCACCTCGAGACAGACGGGAAGACAAAAATAACGAACTAAATTTTTGAATATATGTTGTGTATGTATGTAATGAACCAACATAAGCATTGTGAAGAGTTCTTTCCACTGGTAGAGTTTGCATACAACAACAGTTATCAAAGTACCATTAATATGGCATCATTTGAGTTTGTTTACGGCTGACCGTGTCAGACACCTTTGAGCAGGGATCGAATTGAGGATAGGGTCCTGGTAGGACCAGAAGAGATCCAAGAAATGGAAGAACAAATGAAATCGATAAAACAAAGGATTAAGGAGGCACAAGATTGGAAAAAGGGTTATGTTGATGTGCATCGTGTTGACCGCAATTATGAAGTTGGCGACCGAGTTTTCTTGCGGGTGAAACCACACAAGACTTTGATCAAGTTTGGAAAGGGTGTTGAACTCTCTCCTAGGTTTCTAGGACATTTCAAAGTTGTGAAAAATAAAGGACCCATGGCCTATTCACTAGCCTTGCTTGATTCTTTGAGGCATATGCATGATATTTTTCATGTATCGGTTTTGAGAAATTATGTTAGTGATCCTACACATGTGATTGACATGAGTTCCTTGCAGGTGTCGGACAACAGTGCACTCACGACAGAGCCAATCCACATTCTGGACCATCTCATTCAATGACTACAACGTCAGACAGTCAATCAGGTTAAGTTCCAATGGCACAACTATAGTCCATACTTGACTACTTGGGAGGACGCATATGATATGCACCAGTAGTTTTCGTATTTTTTTTAGAGATTACACATATAGATCTTGTCAGATAATTTTATTACTACATTTTATATACTGTACAACTTCGGGATGAATTTTAAAACAAGAGGGGGTGTATGTAAAATCCCGCTCTAGTGATCACATGTTATCAACTTATTCTTTGAGGAAACTTGTGTTCAAGTGATCCGGTTATAGTACATGGTTATCTATTTCACTAATGGATTTTTATGATGATGTTGACGGTTGTGATTTAATGTTATTTGATATATATGTATTGACAGATGTTATTGACAAGTTTTCCCTGAGTGTGCAGGACACTTGATGGGTTGTGAATGTTGATGACATCAATGGACCTCCTTGGACTCCAGATTGAGTCAGGGAGTGGATTGTATTGGTTTGAGTATTTCATTTACGCATATGTGACATATGACCGATTATATTATGAAGTTGTACATGGATCATTGACAATGTTTTGTTAATGGATGAAGGCTGACAAATGCTTGCTAATTTGACTCACATAAGGAGTAAAGGGGCCATGCACATAGACCAGATATTGAGGGAAAGGTGTGGCAGAGTCCCTGTCATAGCCTACTAGCACTCCCGTCATGGCTCGAATTGTAGGTTAACAATTACCTAGTTCGAGAGGTCCACGATGCCATGAGGGAAAACTAAGATAGTTGCTCACAAAGATTTCTAAGGGGCGTGCAATAAGATGGGGTACTTATTCCTTAGAATCCCTTAGTCTCTCACAAGGTCACCCAAATGGAGTGTTGACTCCAAGGGTTGGACAACTACCAAAACCAATCAAAGGCGAGTGACACCCTTGGAGCACATAGTGCGTCTTGAAGGGCATGTCGTGGAAATAAAACTTGAGTCAATGAATCTAGGTGGCCTAGTAAACCTTGAGCGAATAATTGAACCTTGTAAAAAATTTAAGCATTTCCATATTTAATTAATTAATTAAAGATTAAAGTTATTAATTACAAATCTCCAAATGAAAGTCTAAGTTTATTCAAAAATTAAGCCTAAGTATAAGTTGGTAAGAATACTAAAACTAAATTATAAATTAAATAAAAAGGGGAATGAAGTAAATCAAGTTAAGAATTTAGAAAAGGTGAAATTGTATTTAAATATTTGATAAAAGGCACATGGGTGCAAGAAAATATTGAAAGGGAGTTTTTAAAATAAGAAAGAAATAAACATGAAAGAATGTGTACACATAGAAAGGTATCTAGAGTCTAGTTAACACTAGTCTAACTAGAAGACGTTTCCTATTTTAAGTCAACTCAGATTTAGTAAGGTGTTAGTCCTTAAATGGGACTATGGGGAATAAAGAGACAACTAGGAGCAAAGTATGGAGTGCTTTTAGGAAGGGTGAGGGAATTTGACTTTTAATTAAATTATAATATGTAATTACTTGTGCAACTTGGGGAGAGGGTGACAAGTGTAAGGGAGAAATAATTCTAATTTATTTAATTAAAAAGGCAAATAGATTGTGCAAGTGGGGATGTGTCATTAAGGAAACGCCTATAAATAAAATGGTCTAGAGGGAAAAAGGGATCACACTAGTTATCGGTAAGGTTGTGCTGTCGAATTATTTTTGAATGGTTTTACATGTGAGAGTTGGGATTCCCAGCTTGAGAGAGAGTGGTGGCTCTACCTTACGAACAAGCTTGGAGATAGAGTATTTTTGGTTGTGTGTGTGGCCCTTTTGCAGCTTGGGGGGATAAGGGGGAAGAACAGTACCCCTAGCATTGGCTGGGAGGTAATGGTGAAGTCTCTACGATTAGCAAGTGGGAGATCTAGAAGGAACGTGATCGTTGAGGAACATCTTCGGCTCTGTCATCTGGGATTACATTCTATTTTTCCTTTTCTTATTTATATGTTCCATTATCATCTCATGGTGAGAAGAAAATCTATGGTTTTGAGTGCATCCAATTTGATTCATGCTAATATGGCCAAGGTTATTAAAACTCGAATCGGAATGAGGTGAAGATATGTTGAATTTTAAGAAAGAAACAATTTGTGGATATGTGTGGAAAGGTACTTCTAATTGAGGTAAGTTTCTTCCTCTTCCTAGATGGAAATTTTCCACAATTTTGATTCAGTATCTCATAGCCACATTCTTGTTTGCAATTCCGTTTAATGATCATTTTTATTGTAAAAAAAAAAATTAGCTGAAAGAAGAAACAAAATGAAGTCGAAAGTTGAAACATAATGTAGTTTCTTAGGTTTCCCAAATATGAGAATTTGATTTTTAAGTGTCCACTCTCACCTCCATAGTTAAATCACGTCCAACTATGTTATGTAGGCCCTGCATTTCGAAGGCGTGATTAGGAATTTGAACCCTGCATTTTCGATTATGTTACCAGGAGTTTGAACCCTTCTTTTTCGATCACGAGGCTGGTGTTCAAGGTGGATGAATCAATCATGTGTCTTGTTGTGAGAAATAGAAATCACCTTGGTTAGAGGATCCATATGCTCGAACGCCTAAGGGTGAGGCAACCCTATTGAAAAAAAATATCCACCCTAATATGTAATGTAGCTTTGTGCATTCAATGTTGTGTCGACGACCTATACACATTCAAATCCAATAACATGTATGCCACCCCACAACCTCCCAACTAGAGAGATTTTTCACGTAATATTTACCAACTGTACAAGTTTGGGGATTGGTGCATTCCAGGGTTTCGTTTTAATGCAGTGTGTAGTGTTGCCTAGGTAAACAAATAAAAAATGTCAAATATGTCAGAGACCTTAAACCACCCCAAACTTCATATAGAAATACCAGATAATTCATAATTCATTTTCTGTAAGAGGAACTGTGTGACATTGAAGTCTCATTAGAGACCCCAACCTACCCAAGAGTTTATGTAGGAACCTTTGGAGAACTTATAATTATGTTTACATAGAGGAAACATGTGACCTCAAAGTCTAATGATCCTATAGATTCTTACATATACTCTTTATAAACATAAATATAATATATAGGGAAAGATATAAGGGTATCTATGCAGTCGAATCCATTTTGACATGCATAGTTGGAAAAATGAAATATGAACACACACACTTTCATGACCTCCCAACGGTTCCGCGACGTGGACAACATGAATTTCCTGGCGAGAACTTGTGATAAACCATTCCTTGAAAATGATCATGAAAGTGAGATACATTGTAGGGATGGGTTGGTGTCATCATTTTGTTCATTCATCATCGGGTCTAAAGCGAGGAGCTTCTTGGGTTGGTTATCCCCAGGAAACTTGTCATAGCACCTATAATCTTCTCCAACAGGGACTTGAAACCATGTCTAGAGAATGTTATGAACCATTTGTGATGTGTCAATTGAGGTTATGTTTGACTTTGTGTATAATTTTGTTTATAAAGTGGAATGTAAGTTAGTTATGAATACCTTATATTTCCTTAGTTATGGGTTAATCCTTTTAGAGATCCTTTAATGGACAAATAAGGTAGTTTTGGAACCTTCCGCTGGCCTGTTATGTTTTTCCTTCTTAATTTCCTTGGAGTAGATATGCTAGCAGTTGAAATTATTTTAATTCTATTGACTTTTGTGGTTATAAAATGGATACGTAATGTAAGGGGGCATATAAGTGTTGTATTGTTTTTAAAAGGATTGATCTTCTTGTTAGAAAAATAGGACCGTGGAGCAATAAAATAAAACAAATGCAAAAAAAAAACAAAGAAGATACACAATACAATAGAGACACAGATTTACATGGTTCACCCAGTGAGGGCTACGTCCACTAGATAAATTGTCAGGTCCTTCCTTTATTATTATCCATCATATGAAGGGATACAACCTACAACAAACCCGTTGTAACTTCCTCTTCTTTCTCTCACAGTCTCCTATCTCAGAATACAATATTTTCCATCAACCATATCCGCAATACATTCCCCTCATAAAAGAGAGTTGCCTTCTAGGGAAAAAAACCCTAACATAATCTCTATCGTTAGATATGCGACCTTATAATGAACGGTTCAGATTTACAATGAAATTACAATATACATTTACAAGGCAATTTTTCCTTCGGGGGCTTCGGCCCCAAACCCCTGTTGGGGGCCTGCTTGCCCCCAGCCCCCTCGGACCCCGCAAAGGGGGTACCCCCCCTCTGCACTCCCCCACGTGGAAGAGTGTACATACTTTTGGGGTGTAAATACTTCATGGGGTATAAACATGGTTGAAAGTAAAAGACCTCTGAATTAGGAAGATAATTAGGCTCCACAACCAACAATCTCCCACTGGGAGACTGATCTCAAAAACTCCATCGCTGTTGTATATGCTGGAATCTGAACCTTCTTTGTAATGATCCCAAGCCATTATGCAAGGATCATCACGTTTTTGGTGTCTTTTTAAAACTTTCTTCTGGTTTTGGTATTTCGTCAAACAGTTTGTTGATCTATTTGTTTAGATGTGTTTATATGTGTGTATGCAACAAATAATAGAAAGAGATAACCATGGAACATACCTCAACCATATGCAATAAG
>JZKD02S1915672.1:125062-142410 GCA_000966675.3 Picea glauca
AAAAAAAACTAATTAGACATGTAACAAGAAGGGGGTAAAGAAAATTCAAGCATTAATAATTAAAGTAGAAATTTTAATAAAGGTTTAATTAATAAAAGGGGTAATTGGTTGTTTTGTCTAAACCCGCTAATTCTGAACTTAGTTATAAAAAGGGGAAACTTAAAGAAAAAGGGGAATGCCTAACTTAGTAAGGAATCTATCATTTGGAACTTTATATTTATGAACTCAACTAGGATTTAAGTAAAGCGTAAGTTATTTAAGAATTGTAAGGGAATAATGGGACACTGAGGAGTGTTTTTAGGAACGTTTTTAGGTGGGTGAGGGAAATAGGCAAATTTAATTAATTAATAAATTGATTTTCTGGTGCAACTAAGGGATCGGACGACATGTGTACGTGGGAGGTTTTTCCTAATAAATAAATTAAAAAGGAATCTAATGAGGGTTTGGGAAACTAATCACTTGAAAAAATTGTAAAAAGGATGGTGGAGGAGGAGTGTGGATCACATCTGGTATGCATAAGGTTACACTATCAAAATTCTGTCTTGACTGAATTTCTCTTATGGGTGTTGGGATACCCAGCTCGGACAACGAGTGGTATCTCGACCTTGCGAGGCGAGCTGGGAATATAGCATTCTCTAGTATTGTGTGCATGACCCATTTGTGGCTCGGGGATCTCAGGGGGAAGAAGAGTATCCCTAGCGTTGGATAGGAGGTACCGGTGAGGTCTAAGTAGTTGACAAGTCGGAGCGAGACAGAGTGCGAGCGCGGGACAACAACAATAGAACCTTCGCCTTCACTCAAGGTACACACATCTAAATTTCACATTTTTTATTTAGTGATTGCATGTTGATATACATCTAGATGGTATGAAATTTTGGTTTCTCACTCTGTGTTTCGTTCTTTTGTATGGATTTACGATTCACCCAAGAGAAACTTCATCCTTCTGCGTTTATGGTCCTTATTGCTCATAGAGCGCTCCTTGTTTAATTATATATAGCTCAAACTATGGTAGTGCAACAACCCTCATTCATTCCAATTGTCTTCTTGCTTTCTTATGTTCTTGTGGCACAGTGATAGTTGCACCTATCAGATTATTGCCCCCGTTTATAAGCTATTGACTTGCATTATCATAAACCTTGCCTATGTTTTTTCATATGTCCTTGAATTGTGATTAAAGGCGGGGTCGTGCTTAGTTTTCATACCTAGAAGAACTATGTTTTTATAATCTTTTATTGCGAATCTTTTTATGGACTGTGTACTATTTTCATTTTGGAACGATTATTTTAAATGCGATAGGAAATAGTGCAGCACTAGTTTTTGGTTTGGTGAGGGCACATCTTTTGTATTTTTTAGGAAGAATGTCATTGTTCTTTCAATACGAAAAATATAAAGTTGGGTTACAACATATGATATGAGATGGAACAGTCCAGTTACTGTTTGCAAAGCATCTTAGTATGGGAAGGAATTGAAATATTGATGTGTGTTCTTATCCTATACTTGGGCATCTCTTTTTAATTGTTTTAATGTGATTATGTTCGGACTGCATTTCATTTTTCTTCCTGGAGGTTGTCTCCATTTTCTCTTGGCCATAACAAGCCCAGACCAACCATTCCCTACGTTTAATCTTTATTGTGATTCTGTTGGACTACATTTTGCGTTTCTCCTTGGATTTATTACCTTAATTCTTCTTGGCCGAAACGCGCGCAATACCAAACCTTTCCACCTATAATACATTGTAGACGTGTGGTGCAACGTGTTGGGCTCATGCGCTCCTCCCTTTATGTGATTGTATTGCCGGTTTGGCAGTTATGATACCCAAGTTAACTAATCCCACACTTTACCTACTCTGGCAGAAATTTCTAAATTGTAAATCGTGAATGACCTGGGGCAGATTGTGGCGTTGTAATCGATGTAATTGTTCTGAACAACGTTTTCATTTACCCTTAGATTAGTAGTGATCTATTATGTCAGAATTTTATTATCATAGCATTGGACAAAAATGGCGGTAGTTACTATTCCAAATTCAATTTCTGTCAATCATATATAATGGAAATCAATTGATTATTTATTTTTATTATGAATATTAAAATTGATTTACTTTGATTATTTAGTTTTAAAAGATATAAACTTTGAGATTGGTTTACACTTGATTATTGATTGGCTCTCAGATCTGAAGTTTTGATTATTTATTTTTAAAGATATAAACTTTGAGATTGGTTTACACTTGATTATTGATTGGCTCTTAGATTGATTTTTTTTTAAATTCTCTGACTTGATCACGAGAGCTCTCACTTTGACACCGCATCTTTACCCAATAAATTTTAAATAAAAACCAAAATAGAAATTTGTTTCTTTTATTTTAATATACAAGACTTAACATGGTCGAAAAATTATTATTATGTTGCTGACAAGTGGCGGGATTGTTTTATTAATTTATTTATTTATCAGTCCAATCCATGTAAATCTGAGATCGTGTTGAAAGAAGTGTGGGTTGCCTGGGAGGAATTTAATTGATTTTGCAGTTACCTTTTTTGTCTCTCACAGTTGCAATCCTCAGAATTAATAGTTTAATGCTTCATATTTAGATACCACTTAAAACTTGGATTGCTTTTAGATCATTTTAATAGTTCACTGTGTTAATGTTGGATGTGTGATCCAAGTTGTGATTAAAAAACTGTCATACTCACTTTAGTGGCGTTTATAACAGTTAGATAATAGAAAGTTTGACTATCAGATTTTGTTGAATTTTTTTTTATGGTTTTTAAAAAATTGGTTCCTTCCCTCAAATGCATTCTAGATAAGACTCTAATAGGGTTTCAAGGAACCTTTGGAATGCCTTTAATTCCATTGTATAAAAGACAGTTATGTTAATGATAATAATTAAATGATAATATTTATAGGATAATTTTTATAGGAATACCTTATGTTAAAATGATAATTTTTATAGGACAATATTAATTTATTCAAATTAAATTGATGCTCATTCTTTCTAATGATGAAAAGGGGTTGTAATTAGGAAGAATGGAGAAATATTTATCTTATGCTAATTAATGGCCTACAATGAAAAAGTTTTTAATGGAGGGTAAACTATTGATTGCAAAAGATAGATGGATGTATTACAAGGGACAAGGAGTGGGCTCTACGGCTAGGGTTTTCCTGGCCGCAACCCCTCCTGCAGGTCTTCATGGGCACCTCTTCCTGATGGGTCACTTTGTTCCTGCGCTGCTAGATGTGTCCCCGTTGGCTCTGGTGTGTCATCTTCGTGGATTCCCCCGCCTCCGGCGTGTTCTCTGTCCCCTGGAGGCTCTGCTGTGATGCTTTCGTGGACGCCTACTCTTCTGACGTGAACCTGCTTGGTCTCCCTCCTTTGTGGATTTTGAGGCACTCAGAGAGGATCCACATACACTACACCATGATGAACGAAACCTTAGCAGCGGACTCCTTACATAGGAACACAACACCAACAACAACATCGACTGCAAAAACAACAATTTAGGCATGTTTAGCATAACAGACCAGGGTTCCAGGCCGGTGGGCCATCAACTTCTACTTCGGGTACCAGGAGTACTGGACCGAAGAAAGGGTGATGGACATGTGGAGAGCCACATTACCAGCGTGACTGCCCAGTTAAGAGGACTAGAGCATCTGGATCAGCCGGACCCACTACCATGGGATATTCGGTCAATGCCCATTAGATTTATGCAGTGATGAATAACCACTAGGAAGAGAACCAGTCGAATGTGCTCGAGACGTCAGGTATCGTCGCTGACCAAACCCTTAGTATTTCGATAGATTCAAGTGCTGTAGAGTGTTTTATTTTTGGTGCAACACTAAAAATAATTAAGGTAAAGGCCGTCGAACAGGACGAGTTTAGGTTTTTATAAATGGATTCGGGATCCAAATAGAAGGTTGGAGGGAAGGTTACGAGTTGTATCCTTAACGTGTGAGAGTTTGTCACAAGGGCCAACCTGTACGTCACAATATTAGGATCTTATAACATCATGATCAGTATGGACTGGTTGGAATCGCATGAGGCGATACTCAACTGTAAGATGAAATGGTTGAGCTTGATCGATGATGAGGGACATAGACACGTGATTGTAGGTTGGAACCAGGGAGTTTCCCTGAGGTTCATCTATTCCTTGCAACTGCAAAAGAGCATGCGCAAGGGATGTAAGATATATGTGATCCTTGCATTAAATGAGAAGGGGGTAGTTGAAGGTCTAGAAAACCTTCCGGTGGTGTGAGAGTTTGTGGATGTCTTCCCTAAGGAGTTACCTGGGATGTCGCCGGAGAGGGAATTGGAATTTACCATCGAACTAAAACCAGGAATTGAATTGATAGCAAGAACACCTTATCGGATGTTGACCCCTAAGTTATAAGAGTTGAAAATGCAACTGAAGGAGTTGTTGGACCTAGGAATTATACGTCCAAGTGTGTCACCGTGGGGTGTTCCTGTTATTTTCATACGAAAGAAGGATGGGTCGTGGAGACTCTGCATTGACTACTGTCGATTGAACAAGGCAATGATCAAGAATCAGTATCTGTTGCCAAAGATTGATAATCTGTTTGATAAGATGAAAGGTCTGGCAATGTTTTCAAAGATCGACTTGAGATCAAGGTATCACTAGTTACGTATCAAGGAGGAAGACATCCCTAAGACTTCCTTTAAGACGAGGTTTGGACATTACGAGATTATTGTTTTACCATTTGTACTGATGAATGCCCTAGGGGTATTTATGAGCTTGAGGAATGGGGTGTTCCATGAATACTTGGACAAGTTCATCCAAGTATTCATTGATGATATTTTGATATATTCTCAGATGATGGAGGAGCATTAAGAACACTTGTGCCTGGTACTACAGTGTCTACGAGAGAACAAATTGTTTGGGAATCTGTTGAAATGCTCATTTTATCAATCAAAGATTTACTACTTAGGTCATGTCATCTCCAGCGAAGGTATCACTGTGGATCCAACAAAGGTCGAGGCTATTATGGAATGGCCTATGCCAACGAATGTCCCAAAAGTGCGTAGATTCATGGGTTTAGTGGGATGCTATCGACGGTTCATCGAGGTTTTTTCAAAGATAGCAAATCCGATTCTGGAATTGCAGAAGAAGAACAAGAAGTTTGTTTGGACCGAGAAATGCACGGAAGCATTTCAGAGGCTTAAGGAGTTGTTGATGACAACACTAATACTAAAGGTCCCTGACATGGACGATTATTTCTTGGTATGCACTGACGCATCCAAGGAAGGCTTAGGCGGAGTCTCGATGCAAGACGGTCGAGTGATCGCTTACATCTTGAGAAAGTTGAGAAGGCATGAGGAGAACTATGTGATGCATGAATTGGAGTTGTTAGCCATTGTTTATGCCTTGAGAGTATGGAGACACTATCTTATTGGAGGAAAATTTGAACTAAAAATAGACCACTGTGGTTTACAACACATCTTTACGTGAGACTTGAACACGCAAAAACAACGTTTGTTAGAATTGCTTAGAGAGTACGATTTTGAGATTACTTACATAAAAGGAACAATGAAGAGAGTGGTTGATGTGTTGATTCGGAGACCACACATATTTTTGGTGATGCCTCTTCAGACAAATTTACATGAAAATATTCCAACTTTACAGCGTGATGATGACTGATACAAAGAGGTCTAGGATTTTATCAGACAAAACACAATGATGGTACCAAAATTTGAGGGATTTACTGTGGACAATGACGGATTATTGAGATTTAAAAATTGAATTTACGTACTGCCCAATGACGAATTGAGGAGATTGATCCTAAGCGAGGCTCATAGAGCAGTGTACATGGCTCACCCAGGAGTCACGAAGCTGAGGGCAGACCTTAAACCCTTATTCTTCTGAAAAGGAATGAAGGAGGACATAGTCAACTATGTGGCAAGATGTCTAGAATGTCAGTAGGTGAAGGCTAAACACTAACATCCGACATGTTTAATACAACCACACGCTATTCTGGCATCGAAATGGGAGGTCATTTCAATGGATTTCATTGTTGTATTGCCACTGACGACAAGGAGACACAACTCGATTTTTGTAGTAGTCGACTCTCTGACGAAGAGTGCACATTTTATTCTGGTACGTGCGACATATCAGGCTCCTGACATAGCTATATTTTTCATCAGGGATATAGTGAGGTTTCATGGTGTGCCTAAGAGTATTATATCCGATCGAGGATCGGTGTTTACAGGACGATTTTGGACTAGTTTCCAAGAGGCCTTGGGAACCCAACTTAAGTCTAGTACCATATATCACCCATAGATAGATGGGAAGACTGAATGAACAAACAAAATCTTGGAGGATATGTTTCATTTGTATGTGATGGACCAACATAAGCATTGTGAATAATTCTTTCCACTAGTATAATTTGCATATAACAATAGTTATCAAAACACCATTAAGATGGCACCCTTCGAGTTTCTTTATGAGCGACCGTGTCAGACACCTTTGAGTTGGGATCGAATTGAGGATAGGTTCCTCGTGGGACCAGAAGCGATACAAGAAATGGAAGATTAAATTCAAACAATAAGACAAAGGATCAAGGAAGCGTGGGATTGACAAAATATTTATGTCGATGCACATCGTTTTGACCGTAGTTATGAAGTTGGTGATTGAGTCTTCTTGCAGGTGAAACCGCATAAGAGTTCAATCAAGTTTGGAAATGGTGCTAAAATCTCTCCTAGGTTCATGGGACTCTTCAAGATTGTGGAAAAGAAGGGGCCCATGGCTTATCGACTAGCCTTGCCTGATTCTTTTAGGCGCATGCATGATGTTTTTCACGTATCGGTTTTGAGACATTATGTTAGTGATCCTACACATGTTATTGACATGAGTTCCTTGTAGGTATCAGACGAAGGTGCAATCACGGCAGAGCCAATACGCATCCTGGACCATCGCATTTGAAAACTACAATGTCGAACAGTAGATCATTTCAAGGTCCAGTGGGACAACTACAGTCCACACTCGACAATCTGGGAGGACGCATATGATATGTGTCAACAGTTTCCATTTTTGTTTGATAGCTAGACATATGATACTGTGATACACTTTATTTTGGAACTTACATACTGTGAAAATTCGGGACAAAGTTTAAAACAAGAGGGGGTGTATGTAACATCCCAATCTTGTGTGCACTGAGCAGACTTATTCTTTGAGGACACTTGCATGCAAGTGATCCGGTACTTTATACGATTGGTTGTTTTGATTATGATTATGAGATATTCTGGATTTGATGATATGTTATTTTTTCTATATTTACATCGACAGGTGCTATTGATCGAGTTCTCCTGAGTGTGCAGGACTCTGGACGTTAGAGGATGTTGGGCATCGATAAAAATCCTTGAACTCGGGATTGAGTCAGGGAGTGAACTGTTAGGGTTTGAATGTTGTTGATGTGACATATGTACATATGATTAGATATTATGATGTTGATTGTTATCACTGACATGTTTCATTGATGGATGCAGGATTATGATAACTTGTCGACCAAACTCACATTTGGAGTAAAGGGGTCATGCACGACAACCAGACACATTGAGGGAGAGGTGTGGCAGCAGACCTGTCGCAACCTACTAGCACTCTTGTCGTGGTGTGAAATGTAGGCTAATGATTACCTAGTTTGAGAATGCCCATGATGTCATGAGGGCAGATTGTGACAATCGCTCACGATGATTCTAAGGGGCACACAATAAGGAAAGGTCCTTATTCCTTAGAGGCCCTTAGTCTCCCAGAGGATCACCTGACAGAGTATTGAATCCAGGGGTTTGATGTCTACCAAATTCAATCAAGAGGTGAGTGGCACCCTTGGAGCACGTAGTGCGTCTTGAAGGGCATGTCGCACAAATGAAAACATAAAGATGTGAGTGGCACCCTTGGAGCACGTAGTGCGTCCTGAAGGGAATTTTGCAATTTTAACCATGGTAAGTTAATAAACCTAGTGCCTAGAAAACTATTCCTCCTTAGGACCTAGCCGGCCTTAAAATGAATGATGTGATGAGTAAAGTTTAAAAACAAAATTTTCCCTTAAGAACTGTCACCAAGCCTAGTGAATTTAAAACCTAGTTCTAAGTAGAACCTTTGGACAACAAAAAAACTAATTAGACATGTAACAAGAAGGGGGTAAAGAAAATTCAAGCATTTATAATTAAAGTAGAAATTTTAATAAAGGTTTAATTAATAAAAGGGGTAATTGGTTGTTTTGTCTAAACCTGCTAATTCTGAACTTACTTATAAAAAGGGGAAACTTAAAGGAAAAGGGGAATGTCTAACTTAGTAAGGAATCTAGCCTTTGGAACTTTCTATTAATGAAATCAACTAGGATTTAAGTAAGGCGTAAGTCATTTAAGAATTGTAAGGGAATAATGGGACACCGAGGAGTGTTTTTAGGAACTCTTTTAGGTGGGTGAGGGAAATAGGTAAATTTAATTAATTAATAAATTGATTTTCTGGTGCAACTAAGGGATTAGACGACATGTGTAGGAGGGAGGATTTTCCTAATTAAATAAATGAAAAAGGAATCTAATGAGGTTTTGGGAAACTAATAACTTGAAAAATCTATAAAAAGGATGGTGGAGGAGGAGTATGGATCACGTCTGGTATGTGTAAGGTTACACTGCTAGAATTATATCTTGACTAAATTTCTCTTGTGGGAATTGGGATACCCAACTCAGACAACGAGTGGTAGCTCGACCTTGCGAGGCGAGCTGGGAAGCTAGCATTCTCTAGCATTTTGTGCATGGCCCCTTTGCAGCTCAGGGGGATCAAGGGGAAGAAGAGTACCCCTAACGTTGGCTGGGAGGTACTGGTGAGGTCTCAGTGGTTAGCAAGCCGGAGCAGGACAGAGCGTGAGTGTGGGACAACAACAATGGAACCTTCACCTTCGCTCAAGGTACACACATCTAAATTTCAAAATTTTTATTTAGTGATTGCCTGCTGATTTACATCTAGATGGTATGAAATTTTGGCTTCTCACTTTGTGTTCCTTTGTTTTGTATAGATTTATGATTTGCCTGAGAGAGACTTCATCCTTTTGCATTTATGTTGCCTATTGCTCACAGAGCGCTCCTTGTTTAATTATCTATAATCTAAATTCTGGTAGCACAAAAACCCTCATTCATTCTAGTTGTCTTCTTTCTTTCTTATATTCTTGTGGTACAACAATAGTTGTGCCTGTCAAATTATTGCTTGGGTTTATAAGCTATTGACTTGCATTATCATAAACCCTGCCTACATTTTTCCATATGTTCTTGAATTGCGATTAAATGCGGGGCCGTGCATAGTTTTCATACCTAGAAGCGTTGTGTTTTTGTAATCTTTTATTGCAAATCTTTTCTTGATTGTGTATTGTTTTCATTTTGGAACGATTGTTTTAGATGTAATAGGAAATAGTGCAACGCTAGTTTTCTCTTTGGTGAGGGCACATCTGTTGTATTTTTTGGAAGAATGTCATTGTGCTTTCAATACGGAAAATATAAAGTTGGGTTACAACATATGATGTGAGATGGAACAGTCCAGTTATTGTTTGCACAACATCTTAGTATGGGAAGGAATTGAAATATTGATGTGTGTTCTTATCCTATACTTGGGGCATCTCCTTTTAATTGTTTTAATGCAATTCTGTTCAAACTGCATTTTTTTTTTATTCCTAGAGGTTGTATCCATTTTCTCATGTCCAAAAGGAGCTCAGACCAACCATTCCCTACATTTAATCTTTATTGCTATTTTGTTGGATTGTGTTTTGTGTTTCTCTCTGGAGTTATTACCTTAATTCTTCTTGGCCGGAATGTGCTGTCCCAAACCTTTCCACCTGTAATACGTTGCAGATGTGTGGTGCAACGTTTTGGGATCATGCGCTCCTCCCTTTATGTGAGTGCATTGATGGTTTGGCAGTTATGATACCCAAGTTAACTAATCCCGCACTTTCCCTACTCTGGCAGAAATTTCTAAATCGTAAATCGTGAATGAACTGGGGTGTATTGTTGTGTTATAATCGATGTAATTGTTCTTAACAACATTTTCATTTACCCTTATATTGGTAGTGATCTATTATGGCAACATTTTATTATTGTAGCATTGGACAAAAATGGCGGTAGTTACTATTCCAAATTCAATTTCTCTTAGTCATAAATAATGGAAATCAATTGATTATTTATTTTTATTATGAATATCAAAATTGATTTACTTTTGATTATTTATTTTTAAAATATATAAAATTTGAGATTGGTTTACACTTGATTATTGATTGGCTCTTAGATCTAAAGTTTAAATGCTCTAAACTTTTAAATGCTCTAAAGTTTAAATGCTCTAAACTTGATTATTGATTGGCTCTTAGATCTGAAGTTTTGATTATTTATTTTTAAAGATATAAACTTTGAGATTGGTTTACACTTGATTATTGATTGGCTCTTAGATTGTTTTTTTTAAATGCTCTGACTTGATCACGAGAGATCTCACTTTGACAACACATCTTTACCCAATAAATTTTAAATAAAAACCAAAATAGAAATCTGTTTCTTTATTTTAATATACAAGACTTAACATGGTTGGAAAATTATTATTATGTTGTTGGCAAGTGGCGGGATTGTTTTATTTATTTATTTCTTTATCAGTCAAATCTGTGTAAATCTGAGATCGTGTTGAAATAAGTGTGGGTTGCCTGGGGGGAATTTAATTGATTTTGCAGTTACCTTTTTCGTCTCTCACAGTTGCAATCCTCAGAATTAACAGTTTAATGCTTCCTATTTAGATACCACTTAAAACGTGGATTTATTTTAGATAATTTTAACGGTTCACTATGTTAATGTTGGATGTGTGATCCAAGATGTGATTAAACAACTGTCGTACTCACTTTAGTGGAATTTATAGAAGTTAGATAATAATAAGTTTGACTATCAGATTTTGTTGAAATTTGTTTTACAGTTTTTAAAAAATCAGTTCCTTCCCTCGAATGCATTCCAGATAAGACTCTAATAGGGTTTCAAGGAACCTTTGGAATGTCTTTAATTCCATTGTATAAAAGTCAGTTATGTTAATGATAATAATTAAATGATAATATTTATAGGATAATTTTTATAGGAATGCCTTATGTTAAAATGATAATTTTCATAGGACAATATTAATTTATTCAAATTAATTTGATGCTCATTCTTTCTAATGATGAAAATGGGTTTTAATTAGGAATAATGGAGAAAGCTTTGTCTTATGTTAATTAATAGTGTATGCTGAAAAATGTTTTAATGGAGGGTAAACTATTGATTGCATAAGATAGATGGATGTATTACAAGATGTAGTTTTGTTAGTCAATTCTTATTATATCTTCCAAGTTGATTAATCGTAGTTAATATTTACTTTGACATGATGTATGAGTTATTAAATGAAGGACCCTAGAAGGTATATCACTTCTCACACCTTGGTTTTCATTTTAATAAATGATAGATTAAATATCACACCTGAAATTTAAATAGAATTGTGCCTCGAGTTTGTTATTGCTAGATAGATTATGTATGTCAGCTTCCTTGTGCACTTGTAATTTAAGGTTGATTGAAGCAATGTCTATATGTTTAGAGTTATCTGGTTTTGCACGGTGAAAGGCCAATGATGATCAACCGTTGTTGTTTTGGTGCACCATGCAAAGTGTTGAATCAATGATTGATATTTCTCTCTCGCTTTAAAGGTTCATGTTACTTGTGTCATTGATGCTGGTTGCATTGGGTCGGTTTGATGATTTTCCTTAGTTAGTAGGATTTGTCTTGCGTGTTTCAGGAGGGATGTAGACACCTCCTTGTTCCTTAGAACAGTCGCCATCCTTGAGACCTTAAATGGTCAAAATCGATGGGAACCTGGGCTTGAGCGTTGCTTATGTGTCCTGGAGGTCCTAACCTTGCAGGGTAGGACGAGTGGGTAGTTGTTTATATTTTTTCGTCAGAGTGATTGTCTTGTGTGGTGTCCAGCTGCATGATGTGCTAGTATGCTATGTAGTTACGTTGTCTATTTCTTGAATTTTGTGCATTGTGTCTGTCATCAAGTTGCATTGATTGACTGTTGTCTTGATTAATTTCTTGTTGAAAAAAGGGAAAAAAAAATATTACACTTGTTATGCGTTGTATGTTGTCGTAACGACGGGGGTCGTTACAGTGATAAGGATTAAGAGTCAAGGTTAAAGTGTTACACATTAAAAATCAAGATCAACAAAGTATTGAGCGCTAGGGACCAAGGGTAAAGTGCTAATTGTGAATGGGTAAAGGTGAAATTGCTAGGAAATACAAATCAATATTAAAGGAAAAAAACATAGAGTGTAAAAGGAACACTTAATTATATTAAAAACAATCTAAATTATTTTAATATCGTAAACATATCTTGACATTGTATCAATAAAATTAAATAATTTAAAGTATTAGTAATAATACTTAAAAATCAAAATAAGGTATACAATTTTACACTTACACGACGCATGGAATGTGTCTTCCAAAGACTAATTGTTGTTCTAAGTAGCATGAGAAGAAACTTGTATCCAAAACATAATGTACATTTTGGCATTTCTATGTATTGATGAATGACATTAAACAATCATTAATTTGACTTTTCATTAGAAAAACTCTCAATTCAACATTTCCAAGGAAGCTAATACTTCCATCCAACAAGATTCATGTTATGTAACAAATATCTAAGATATCACAATAAACCAAAGTACACACTATGTACACCAAATGTGAGCATGGAGCACAACTCAAAGATAGATAAGAGAGATGAGTTGCATAATAACTTCTTAAAGAATAGGAAAACCTCCTGCAAATACCTCAATACATCCATACATCCAAATCACATGTTCCTTCAATAATGATTACATGATATCTATATATACATATTCACACATTGCATATGTGGCCCATTTATTATATCAATCACTATTACATATACATTTAACCCCATATATTCCCCCTTGGTATCATATCATATACATTTAAACTCATATATTCCTCCTTTGGGGTCATATTAGGTTCATTAACCCACACCTTTGTATCTTGAATAGGTGTCTCCTTGGAAGGAAATGGTTTCCCTTACTTTAACATGTGAATGAGAAAGTTACACATATTCACCTATTATTTAAAGAATATTGTCTCACATAGTTTAACCACTAATAATGAATGTTATTTATATGAATCACCAAAAGTTTTTTAGAGGCAAGTGGTGTAGTATACTTTGTATCCAAATCAACTTCTTGTTTTGGAAAGTGAGTATGTGGCTCCAATAGAGGTGTGATCAAGGATTTAATAGTTTAGTATTGAAAATTGATGTATGATAGGTTATGGAGGAATGTATTGTAGAAATATGAGTTATTTACTATAAAGGATAATATGGGCTATATTTAAATAGTTCAATCCTAGCAATATCTCCTTTTATATGAAACCATACTTGGTCACTAACCTTGGATGTGAGAACGAACCCATGTTAATTTTGACACTTCTTGCACTTTTTTAGGTTTGATTAAAAGGATTTTCTCATCTTGTCAATGAATGCTCTATAATTTAGTGACCATTGACTCCATATCCTACTGCAAGAATTATTATGGGTTTAATGCAATTTTAAAAATGATGTTTGTATTGCCAATATAAACAATAGCTACAAGTCAAGGTAGTTTTCAAATGGATTGTGTCTGTTGAAAATTGATTCAAATGTATAAGTTGTTCCACGTGAGAGATCTATGTTGATTCTCTCAAGTAATTTATTTTCTTAATCCTATAAGTATTATCAGCAAATTAAAAACGTTTCAATGACATTTCCACATATTGATGGAGTTGGAAAAAAATTCAAACCTAAAATACATAAAATAAAATAAAATGAAATACATACAATAAAATGAAATTAACAATCTAAATAACAAATAGATAATTTTGAACATTAACATTGAAAACATTTGACAAAAAGAAAAATAAAAACACAAAAAAAACCATGCCAACCTAAAATGGTGAAAAAAAGGAAATCTCAAGTTCTTGGCCAAAATATGCAATAGTAAGCTATAAATAACTCTTTCATCATTTTTTACGAAATACAAATTCTTGGATGAGAGTTTAAAAGATTTTCAGTCAAGAGTTTAAAAGATTCTTCGTTAAAAATATTTTTCAAGAGTTTTAAATCTTAGTGAAACTTAAAACTCTCATTTAAAATATAAAACTCTCATAAACGCATTTTTTTAATCTATACAAACCCTTCCCGAAAAATTACTAACCCCAAAAAAATCTCAATTGAAAAACTTTAAAAAAAATTGATCTAAACTCTTATCTAAGAGATTATTTAACTCTCAACTATATATTTTGTTGACTTTTTTTTATGACCCAAAAAAAAGAAAATTACAATGCTTCACTAAGTCTCATTCCAAAAAGTGTTTTCCATATCCACTTATTCACCCTACTACATAATCATATTTAACACTTCTATATATATGATTGGTTACTAATATATAATCATATGCTCAATGATATTGACTATTTATGTTGTATAACTGAAGTGATTACAAATGTGCAAAAACAAATTAAAATTTATTTTTTTAATGTTATATGATATTCAGAAAAAACAATTTTATCTAGTTAGTTTTTTTAATAAAGTTTGTGATTGATGTCATTCCTTAATGTAAATAATCTCCATTTTATTCATTTCTATTTGGTCCCTCGATATATTGATATTATCAAGATTGAATGAGTAGTGAATGTGTAGCTTCAATGCCACATCTTGGCATGGTTCCTCTACTTTGTCACTTTGAAAATATTTTCCAATATTGTCCTTATCCGACTAAGAAATGGTTGTTGATGCCAACTAAAACCTAAGGAGTTATATCTTGAAGTATGATACATATGGAATTCAAGTTGTATCTTGGAGTATGATACATAATGGAATTCGTTTTATTTCATCATTGTTGCTTTTCATTATGGACTTTTGTTGTAGGATGTGTACAAATGTTCTCTTATTCATTAAAAAAATTGTTGTAATTGGAGTGCATTGGGAAGGGGATTAAAAGTATTGAAATCCTTTATTATCTAAGTGTTTCCAAAACTCTATTTCAATTTGATTTTTATGTTTTCCAAACTATTAATAACTATGTTTCATTTTCTTTTTATATATTAGGTTATATATCTTAAAATTCATGAAGCATATCATTGATCGATTTGGGTGGATATTGGTGTTAACCTATCTATTCCACTAACTTGGGATGGTTCTATTTTTGGGTAGTTTTACTATAGTTTTTCAACTTCCAAACTTTTGACATGGTTTTTGGACATTCCCCTTGAAATTTTTGCAATTGACATAAGACAAAAAATATTTGATTGAGTGGCCTACCAAACACATAGAGCATGGATTAGGATTTACAACAGTCCAATAAATTCCCTAAATAGAATTTGTATGCAGAAGTTGTGATTACAGGAAGTTGACATATCAACTAGCCTCATTGGGGCCTGCATTCTTTTTTCTACATGGTTTCCTAGAGTTAGGGTTTTGGATCTTTAAGATTTATGCATATTAGGGAATCATACTTTGTGTTAACTTTGGCCTCTTATAATGTCTTTTTGTGAATGAGAATACCCAACACATCTATCTTCAAAGATAAGCTACCATTGTTCTAGCTAATTTGTATCGCTTTGCATTTTATAGTCTTTTTCTATTTCATTCATTAATAAAATTTGGGTTTCTCTATATATCATTGTGCTCCCTACGATATATCTATGTGTTTTCATTTATAATTCTACCTTCATTTCATTCTCTACATAATCCACATCATTGATAGATAAAAGAGAAGATAGTGATTTGCAAATGGATGTCAAGTTCCAATTCCTACTGCCTTGTATGATTTGCCTCGACTTTTGAATTATTATCCCAAAATTGCTTGATAATTATGGATGATAATTACATATTTCATGCTAAATGGAGGTTATTCTCTTTGTAATATATCTATGTATTTCCATATATTTTCATTCTCTACATAAATCAAATCAGTGGTGTCAAAGAGATATTCTCTTTGTTGTTTCTCTTTGCATGTCCCCAACAAAGTCAAGTACTAGGGAGTTGGATCTCTAACTAACTAAGCTTGGGGAAGACCATTCTCACCTTCCCAAGTGGACTCCAATGGAAAAAGAAAAGAGAGATGATGGAATAGGTGATTCTATCATTTTTTTGTTGAAGGAATTCCTTATGCAATAAAGAAATTAGATGATAAATAATTTCACCCGAAATTGTTCAAGGACTATCAACAATGACAGAGACAATTCAAAAAGTAGTCATTTAAGAGGTCTGACACCCTTCAATGTACAAGTCAGCTTTGAAATTCCTTTATTTTAAGGCTAGATAGATGTAAACACTTTGGAGAAATGGATAAATTTATTAGAAAGTTATTACTATGTTCAAAAAATTTCCGACAACAAAAAGATCACCTTCGCACTCCTTGAGTGCCTTCCCTATGTCAAAGATTGGTGGGACAATTACTCTGAGATACATTTCAAATACGAGTTTGAAACATTTAGGAGGGAACAAAATAGGTACCAACCTAATGAGAATCATGACCTCAAAACGAGAACTCTACTGATAAAAACCCATATTTTTGCATCAAAAATACTAAAATCAACCATAGAATCAAAATGTGGTTCCACCAATAGCACATTTTTTTTCCAGGGTTAACAATACAATCTTTTGCAACCATGGTTTTTAGTTTCCTTAAAAAAGCCTTAATATCAACCCCTAAATCAAAAAGTGATCCTACCAATAACACCCTTCTTTCTTTTTGAGGTTAAAATTACAACTTATTTAAAACCATGGCCTTAACAACCAATATTGTTACAATTGAAATCTTAAAATCAACCCTAATATTGAAAAGAAGTTTTATGAATAGCATTATTTTGTTTTTGGGGGGGTTAAATTACTACTTGTTCGACACCATGGCCTTAACAACTAGTACTATTGTGACCAAAATATTCAAATCAACCCTTGAATAAAAAAGAGGTGCTAGTGGTAGTAATTTTTTTATTTTAGACTTAAAACTACAATATTATTGAAGCCATGACCTAAAAAACTCTATTATTTCAATCAAATCATCCCACTCCCCACACTCAATTAGTTGGGCACATACTCACATTACACAAGGTTGTCTTATCCGACTGCTACCACTATAACCTCAAGGTGTGCCCACGATGCCCCATACGCGACACATAAGGTAAGTTGTGGTTTCAAACATGTAACTTCACATAACAAAGTGCCTCAACAATACACTCCATCACCAACTCCCCTACATCCCGAGGGATTAAAAATCCCTTTAAAAAACAACAAAAAAAATTAATTTTT
>JZKD02S1915672.1:158827-196248 GCA_000966675.3 Picea glauca
GGGAGTTGTGAGCAGATATATGAACAATCCAGGTAAAGAACATTGGGAGGCAGTAAAGTGGATTCTCATATACTTGAGAGGTACTTCTAATCATGCATTATGTTTTGGAGGTTCATAAACTATTCTACAAGGATATGTTGATTCGGATATGGTAGGTGATAAATATAGCAGGAGGAGTGCCATAGGGTATGTGTTTACTATAGGTGGAGCAAAAGTAAGTTGGATTTCAAAACTGTAAAAGGTTGTTGCACTTTCAACAATAGAGGCAGAGTATGTTTCTGCTACAGAGGCTAGTAAAAAGATGATTTGGTTACAGAGGTTTATGGAGGAATTGGGAAAGAAGAAAGAGAATAGCAGGTTGTACTGTGACAGTGAGAGTGTCATTCATCTTGCAAAGAACTCAACCTTCCATTCGAAGACTAAGAATATACAGTTGAGGTACCACTTCATATGATCCGCCTTGGAAGATGGACATTTGAAGTTGGAAAAGATACACACTAGCCAGAATCCTACATACATGTTAACAAAGGGAGTAACCAGGGAGAAACTGAGTTCCTGCTCAGCTTCAGTTGGTCTTCAAGAATGAATATGAAGATGAGGAATTTTCCAGGTCCAAGAAGGTTCAGAGTCCAGCATATACATCAGTGGTGGAGTTGTTGAGATCAGTCCCCAAGTGGGAGATTGTTGGTTGTGGAGCCTGATTATCTTCCTAATTCAGAGGTTTTTTTACTTTCAGCCGTGTTTATACTCCATGAAGTATTTACACCCTAGAAGTATGCACACTCTGCCATGCGAGGGAGTGCAGAGGGGGGGTACCCCCTCTGCGGGGTTCGGGGGGGATATCCCCCTGGCTGGGGGGTCTGGGGTTAAGCAGGGATTCCGGGGCAGTGTCCCTCGAAGGAAAAATTTCCTTGTAAATGTATATTTTAATTTCATTGTAAATCTGGACTGTTCATTATAAGGTCGCAGTTCTAACAGTAGATATTATGTTAGGGTTTCCTGCCCTAGAAGGCAACCCTCTTTTATGAGGGAAATGTATTGTGGCTATGGTTGATGGCAAATATTGTATTCTGAGATAGGAGACTATGAGAGAAAGAAGAGGAATTTACAACGGGTTTGTTGTAGGTTTTATCCCTTCATATGTTGGATAATAATAAAGGAAAGACCTGGCAATTTCTCTGGTGGATGTAGCCCACACTGGGTGAACCACGTAAATCTGTGTCTCTATTGTATTGTGTATCTTCTATGTTTTGTTTCCGCATTTGTTTTATTTTATTGCTCCACAGTCCTGTTTTTCCAACAGTAGAGGGGGTTTGGTAGAGGAGGAAGCGGACTAATAATATACTATAATTGTAACAAAATGGGACACTTATCTTGTGATTTCTTGAATCCTTGTACAAACTACACATATTCTAGAGAATTGGATCATGGAATAGAAGACTATCCACATTTACTGGAAAAGTGGCAGGTAAGAGGGAATCAAAACCAGAACCTGAATCAAAATGTATAGAAGATATCAACAGAGAAGCGTGATGAAGGAGCTAGAAGAGAAGCCATCACACACAGAGGAGATAGGAAAGGGGCTGATGCGACGAGTAAAGGGACACATATTGAGCAATGGGATAAGAAATCAACAAGACCTATAATGACATTTGACCCACAACAAGAGAAAGAGAAATATCAACAAACAAGGAACGAGATAATAGGACTAGATTGGATGGAATCGACATCATATAAACATCATGTGGTTGACATGCCTTCGGTATATGATTGTACTATCTCGGAAAATCTGCTTCAACGGGTAATTACTTTGAAGGAATTTCTAAAGAGTTGTTTAGAATTGATGAAAGATGAAACTGTTCTTAATACATTTCGTGGAATTATTGATCATTGTGCACAAGAAATGGAAGTTCCTACCACATAGAGGGTAGTGAATCAGGTACTACACAAAAAGAGGACAAGTAGAGAGTTGAAAATAAGTGTGTAGATTGGGGAATATGACATGGACAATGTCATTTTAGACTTGATTTCTAATGTAAATGTTTTACTGAAGTAAACATGGGAAATGATGGGGAACCCAAAGTTAAATTGGTCTCCCATCCAATTAAGATTGGATAACCAACACAAGATAGTATTAATTGGTTGATTGATATGGGTACCTATGAATATAGACAAGGTGCATAGTATATCATATTTTGAAGTCATCGATATCATGGATGATAGTCAGCCATATCCAATGCTAATGGGGCTTGGATGGGACTTTGAAAATCAGGATATTATTAATCTGGAGAAAAGTGAAATGATATTTGAAGTAGGGGACTTGAATTTTACCGCATCATTGGATCTGACAGAAGGAAAGAGGTATATAGAATGAGCTAAAGGGAATGAAATTGATATCCTATGTAATATGACTAAGCAAATGGATGAATACGTTAATTTGACTACATATGGAAGCCTAAGTTGGAGAAGCATTATCTCATGTATGCCAAATTCAAAGGAAGGTTTGGAACACTGGCAACAAAGGATGCATGAAGTATCAACCAGATGGTGTACCCAAATTACTCAATCATTGCACTGGATTGGAAAAGAGTTATGTGACCCACCCAAGTATGATGGTTTGACTCACATAAACTATTTTGTAAAGGCATTTGAGTTGGAGATACTTGAACAACAAATATTGTTGGCATTAGAGGTTGTATTGAAGGTCACTCTAGATATATGGTGGGATTCACATAAAGAAGGAATAGAATACTGGCACTACTGTAAAATATTAATGCAAGTTAGATTTGGTACTGAGGTTGAGTATATTGAGTATAAATATGCAAGAGTAAGTGAGATGAAAGATCATCTTGAGCAGTGTAGAAAGATATGGAGTTCAATATAAAAGGAGGAATGGACACATAGGTTCATACATACATTGGATATGATTCCCAAGAACTGGTACTTGGAACTAGAAATGCGTAGAGAAACAATGAACTAGGATGAGCTAACTCAAAGGTTTAATATAACATTTACTTTTGAAAATGAATCGCCACTAGCAGATGCAACTTTGTAGACCATTAGAAACAAGATTTTTTCAGTAGAAGGGACAATGGGTATAGTACCTGTGTGCAATGCACATAAATCTTCTGTGACAGTTCATGAAATACTAGAATGTTATAATGTTTCTAAATAATATCAGGATGAGGAAGATCTAAGAAAAATATAAATACCTCAAACGAAGGGGGAATGAATAGTAGAAGTTCTAGATCTTGGATATACTGCATATGCACAACCATTAAGGACACATAAGGTGAGTATTGGGCAAAAAGAGAATCCAAAATTTTCACAGATAGATGACTACTGGAATGATTAAATTGTGGAAAAGATTGTAGACTTACTGCACGAGTATCGAGATCTATTCCCAACCACATTTTTTGAAATGAAAGGGATAGTTGTTGAGTTAGGAGAAATGAATATCCCTTTGAAACTAGATGCTAAGAAAGTAACAAAAATACCCTACATATTGAACCCAAAGTATAAAGAGAAGGTAAAAGAAGAGATAGATTGAATTTTAGAAGCATGAATTATTGAACTAGCAGTAGAATCAGAATGGATAATTCCAATGGTAATACAAGATAAGAAAACAAGGGGAATTAGAATTTGTGTAGACCTAAGAAAGCTAAATGATGCATGTCTGGAAAATCCATTCCGATACCTTTTAAATATGAAGTGCTAGAGAATGTAGGGGGGTAGAAGGCATACTATTTCACAGATGGATTCTCAAGTTATCACCAGATAAATATTGTGTAGGAAGATATACATAAGACTACCTTTGCGATAGAGTGGGGAAGCTACCAGTACATAGTGACGCCTTTTGGGATGCATAATGCACCTGCAATTCTCTCAAGAACAATTCTCGCAACCTTTAAGGAGTTTATTCATAAGTTCCCTGAAGTTTATTTAGATGATTGGACTATGTTTAAACTATTAAAATATCATATAGAAGTACTAAGATTAATGTTGGATAGGTGTATACAATGTCATATTTCATTGAATTTGAAAAAATGTATTTTCTATGCACCATTTGGAATTTTGTTGGGCCATGTGGTATGTAACCATGGTTTACTGGTGTATCCTGCCAAGATTACAGTAATTTTGGACTTACCACCACCTACATCAGTACAATAGTTAAGAGAAACAATGGGCCATACATGATACTATAGGAAGTTCATTAAAGGATATACACAGATTACAATACCCATGGAGAAGTTGTTGAAGAAAGAAGCTAAATTCCAGTGGAATGAGGACTACCAGAAAGGGTTGGACACATTGAAGAAAAAGTTAGTGATTGCACAAGTTTTGATATTCCTAGATTGGAAGAAGGAATTTCATGTTCATGTATATGCGTCATCCATAGCTTTAGACACAATATTATCTCAGCCAAGAGAAGGAGAGTTAGACCACCCAATTGCATTTGCAAGCAAAAAACTGTCAACAACAAAAAAGAACTACACTATGATAGAATGAGAGGGGTTAGATATGGTGTATGTGCTACAAAATTTTAGACACTATTTGTTGGGTTCTCATTTCAAGATGTATACAAACCATTTTTCACTAAGATACTTAGTGAAGAAGCCAGTGTTGGGGGGGAGAATTTTCATATGGTTACTTTTGTTCCAACAATATGACTTCGAAGTCATCATTAAGCCAAGAAAATTGAAAGCAAGACCATATCACTTATCATGCATTCTATCAGGGGATGAGACCTCCTTCCCTTGTGGAAGGTTGAATATGCCAACTCTCCTATACTACAACGGTATCTTTTCTTGGCAACCTTTGAGAACCCTGGTCTCGATTTTTTCACCAACACCCTACACCACACCCCCATCCATACATTATCAATTAATTGAGCTAAGGATGAGACATACATGTCAGTCAACAATGTAGCCTACCTTATGGCATCAAGCCCCTCAAAGATGAGGTACCATATGATTTTTCCCCACTTGAAGTTTGTGATTTTATTTTAGGAAACCCTATATGCGAAAACATCATACTATGCATGAATCTAGGCCCAATAGTGTCATTTTTACTTTGGGAGGATATCTCTATAGGGTACCATAGGTAGTTTTGAATATTATGGTTTTCTTGATATTCAAAAAATAGTTTAGGAAGGTAATATCTCAGGCCTATAAATTTTTCCTCTTCATGATTCAATTAGAATGTGAATGGAAGATCACTATGAACACCACAACCTCTACATGGGGTCTCTCTACAAAGAAAAAGTAGGTGGAAAATGTAGTATAAGAATACATAAATATCTTTGGATCACATGTATGGGTTCCTTTTCACTTCTAGGTCAATCATTTAATTGATTTTATACCTAGTACTCCTTTACCTAATAACCGAGTATCCACACACTCTCATATAGAGAATGAAGAATCAAACATTAGATTCAAGAGCTCATCTAAAATGGACACATTCAATCGATCTCCTCGCCTTTCATGAGCCTAATTACGATGTTGAAAAACAAGGATGGAACATGGTGACTTTGTATTTATTATAGATATTTGAAAAAAATCACAATCAAGAATTGATATCTAATCACCCAAATTGATGATATTCTTCATTAGCTCAATGATGCAATTTTTTTAGTAAGATCACTATAATAATTTAGTATATGGGATACATTATGGATGAGCATGGTGTGCATGTGGATCCAACCAAGATACAATTCATTTGTAATTCATTAGCCTCATTGACTCTAACATATCTCGATATTTTCTTGGGCCTCGCCAACTTCTATTGCAGGTTCATGTTCTCTCATATTGCTAGGCCTGTAATCCAAGTGACCAAGGGTGGGGAAAAAATAAGTTCTTTTGGCCCAAGTCATAATAGAAATCATTCAAGGATTTGAAACAACACCTTTGTTTGGAACAATTACTCACTCTACTAGACCTATAACATCCTTTTATATTGAGACAAATGATTCAAATTATGTTGTTGATGCAATCCTCACTCAACATGGAAATCTAGTGGCATATCATAGAAACATTATCTTCGATGTAATTCACAAGTACCACACCTATGACAAGGATATGTACTCTAGATTCCATTTTGGAGGCCTATCACCAATGGAAGAATTACATTTTGGTGGAGGAGATGTTCATCCACACTAATCAAAATCCCATGCAGTTCATGAAAACTTACAAAAAGTTATAGAATAACCACCATTAGAAGTGGTCCACGTACCTATATCAATTTCACCTAAACATAAAGTACAAGAAGGGAAGAAAAAGTCACATTGTGGACTACCTTATCCAACCTATGGTTGTAGGGCTAACCATAATACTCAACTATTGTGGACATGAGACCTCTGGGTGGCCCCAATAGTATGAAAAAAACCAAGACTTCATTGTTCTCTATGGAAAATTCAACATCTTTGTTTAATTTAAGTGAGTTTGAGAAGATAATTTGGGAGGAACATTACAATCTGGTGTTAGGCATTTTGACACGGAGAAGATAGTGGAAATGCTACAAAAATACTTCTACTTTTCAAATCTATGAAAAGAAATCAGCGAGCATATATGATTGTGCACTACATGTGTCATTGTCAAACCTACCATCAAGAAGCAGGGCTTGTACACTCCTCTTCCTACCCTAAATATAACCTAGGAGCTCATCTCCATGGACTACGTGTCTAGCTTGCCCTCAACTAGGCATGGGAATAACTGTGTATTTTTTTGTTGATCAATTATCTACGATGGCCATTTTGATGCCTCAAAAGAAGAGAATCATAATTGAGGCCATTATTAATCTCTTCTTCGAGCATTCTTGGGTTCAAATCATGCTCCCACTAACCATTATTTCCGATAGATACAGTAGGTTCCTGAGTACTTTATAGTGCAACCTATGGTCAATGATGGACACCAAGATAACCAAATCAATTTATTTCCAACCCTAAACCTATGGACAGATAAAGATAGTCCATAGGATGATTGTGCATATATTGAGAATGTACAACTCCAAACATCCATGCACATGAGATGAGGGCCTTCCTTATATTCATCATAGCTACAATAGAGCCTCAAGTGTGTTGAACACACCTCCCACACTAAGAGGCGGGGGGTGAATTAGTGTGTGGACTTTTCTAAGTTTCCTTCTTACAAGTTAGCAGTTAAAAAATAATTGAACAGATTAATAAAAATTAAATCATAATCAAAATGGACAAGAGATACCAGATGTCTCTATAATCTTTTGTATAATGTATTTCTATATATGTGAATATAGTAATAAGAATTTTCCCAGCACCAGCTGAAGTAAGGAGCACCAACTCCTCAGAGAGAACCAACTCTCAAGAGAGAACCAACTCTCATGCAAGACCCATCTTGTTGATAGAACGCAGTCTATTCAACTAGATTTCATTCAAATCTAGTAGCAGTGATCCATTATAGAATCAACTCTATCTCATGATCAGAGGTATACCATAAACACTCATCATCGCACTTCATCCTCTGTCTGGAATTCATGCCTTCTTCACTTTATCCTCCCTCTAATATCTGCCCCTTCTTTAGTTCTTCTTCCCTATGATATTCTCATGGAACTTAGATCTGTATCTCCTTCATTTTCCTCCACAGACTGTTCTTTCTCAGCGAGCCTATATTTTCCACAAGACCATATACTCCTTCACAAAACACACCATCCAGTGAACCAATCATGGTTGTATTTATAGTTTCTTATGCTCAAAACTTATTTAAGTTATTGAGTCGACTTGTGCAACAAGTTATAAATAAATTGTTTATTTAAAATGAATTTTGGGACCACCAGAGATCATCATTTTGGGTCTTCAACGTTAAACCCGACATCCCCTTTTCTTTCATAAATCGATCACAGGATGGATTGATTTCCGTCGTCTCTATGATAACATAAATCGGCGCTTTGTTCAAATAATTTTCATATGATCATTAGAATAGAACTACAATCTTATCAATTTAAGTGACACATTCCATTATTCCTTTTAAATATCCTTACCATATGACGTTAGGATCTAAGTTTCAAAGATTTAGAGAAAATCCACATCGTTGTGGAGGTGCGATAGTTTGGAAGATAAAGTCTTATATGGCGGCATGCAGACAAATATAGTGGAGGCACGAAAGGAACGATTTTGCAGACCGTCTATCTAAGAGTAGCCTGGATCAATGGTTGAGAGGAATATCGGGGGACGAAGCAGCGCAAAATATAATTTCTCAAAGGCAAGCCAGGAAAAACCACTATGGTTTTGTTCATGGATGCGTGGAGCCTCTAGAGCTGCATCGGGGTGAAAAGAAGTTTGCCTAAGACCGCTTTCTCCAATCTACGATATTGGAAGTTGTTGGGACATGATGGACCATATATATTAGAGTTGATCCAGATGAACCATTGAAACTCGTATCGGTGATTGAAGTAACAAAAGGATTAATTGTTTGAAGGTGGGCCGGGGAAAACTACTATGCTTTTATTTGTGGACGTGTGGCGCCCCTAGAGCCACATCAGGGCGAAAAATAGTTTGTCTAAGACCGTTTTCTCCAATCCACGATGTCGGTATGCGCATATAAAACGAGAATCCTTGACATTATTCTATGATACTTTGTAGCATTCACACTTTCAAAACTTGGCACAAACCATCTTCTCAAGACTCAATCTCAAAGTTGGACTAGATTCGCTTTTTCTTTGCCGCTTAATAGGTATTTTTCACAATGGTCTTTAATCCTATCATTTTATCCCTGAATGAACAAGACATCGCCTCTAGATAAGAATCCCTAATTGATAGGGACTCCGATGTTTTCGACACAGAGATAACAGTCTCACCTGTTTCTGTGTCTAGATTGAATTTGTTAGAAAATGTTGGGAAGCGAATCCCTTTCCTCGGAATGACTCAAGCCTCCATTATTCCTTATGTCGTAGAAGTAGTATTCCCTTTCCCTGAGTTCGTAAGCTAGTGTGTCGAGAAATATTCACAGGACGAAAGAGTCATTTTGAATAAATTAGGGTCAGAGGTTTTATGTGAAATAGACAGTCTGTCAATCTAACATACCCTTAGTGTATCAGAGTCCTCCTTCGTAGCGTTAGAGCCCTTCGATGAAGAGAAGATGAACATAGTTTACAGAGAATTCCCTCCAGAAGTAAAAGCCATGTTTATGCAAACCATTTTCAAACCTGAACACCACTTGGAAAGTTTGTCGCTACCTGTTAGTGTGAGCATTATGATCATTAAGGTCCAGTGGGCTTGTTCCCTTCTTAGCCAAATCTTAGGGTTAGATAACGACAAGTTCATAGTAGAAGTCATGTTAGGTTTCTTGTTAACCTTTTTTGTGTCAGAGTCTCATCAGTTGGTATGTATTATTTTTGACAGATTCATCACTGAAAATATGCATCGATAGCTAGTAAACTTTAGTTCATTGAGAAACTTCATATACTATACGTACTTGCTGAGTATGCTCCTAGAATTGAACAAGAATGAATTCCCTGAAACCGCTTTCATCTCAACTAAATGTAAAAGGATCACCATGCTTATTTTCATCAATAAGATCATGTCTAGGGTGTAGAGTCTTATCTTTGGCTCAGACTTGCCTAGGGTTCTAGAAGAAATGAAATTTTTTTTACAACCAAATCTAGAGAGAAGAGTAGGAGATTGGATGATGTTCATACAATCTACTATGATATGGGTGTATGGCTATCAAGAAGGACCTTATCTTTTACTAGTCTTTTTGACTCCAAATTTTTTTTCCTTAGAGTTCATCAGACAAAGGATCATTTAAAAAACAAAGAACTTTCTAAAAGCACACAAGGCATATAACCTAAACTTCCCTTTCATAGTTGGACCCTTTGTGGTAAAAAACAAATCCTGTTTACCTCAAATCCAAGCCAAATTCAATGAATTTGAGTTTAGACAATTGTAAGGAAGGAAATATGACCTGCATCAGATCACATCAAAGAGACGGTTGATGAGAAAATTGGGCCTCTATGAGCACGAGCATGTTGAAGGATTTGACAAAATGGCTAATTTGGAAACATGTACAGATATGGAAGTCACTTTTCATCATGATCGGATAAAACCAGTAGAGTTTGTCCTTTAGTAGATCCAAACATAGAAATCTTCTCCAAGATTTATTGTTAAAGCCCCAAAGTTGAGTGTTTATAATAAGAGGAACAGTTCAGAGGCCCTGGGTGCCGGTAGTCAACAAGATATTCCCAAGAATATGAAAATTACACCACCCTCTCAAGTGGTTGACCTGGAAGAAGAAGAAACTAAAGAGAAAAAGAGAATGGAGATGGTGGAAGGTGCAAGCAAGACCGAAGAAGCTGGTACATGAAGCACACCACAAAGTGAAAGAAACACAAGGGTTTTCAGCAGCAAGAAGCACATATTTAGCAAGACACCTGGGGTAGTATATCAATCCAAAGAAGATTTGATGAACTAATATGTTATAAAAGGAAGTATGGCCTCAGTGAGATGAGAGACCTATTTCCCAAAGTAGATAAGCTCTCTCATCACAAGACATCCTTGTTTTCAGTGAGAGATGTAGAAATAAAGATGTTTAATATAGCAATAGAAGATGATGATAAAGTGTCTAAAATCAAGATGCACTATGAGAATATTGGTGCCCCAGATAAAGTAAAGTTTCACAGAAATGCCAGTGACATTCTATAATTAGAATATCTAAGATTAAGTCTGAAATTTTCAAGATTGACAACACATGCACTCAAACTAGATGGACAATTGAAACAAGAGAAAGCATGTAGCAAAACCTTGCAGACACAGGTCAAAATATTGGAGTCTAAAGGCCCTCAAGGACTAAAGGCTTCCTTAGATGAGAAAGACAAGATAATCTAGGGTCTGAAGAAGAAGCTAAAGATGTACCCTAATGGAAATCCACAGGTAGCAGAGCTGGCAGTCCTTTAGAAAGAGAAAGAAACATTTAGACAAGAATCACTAAACTACAAAGCTAAAGTGTTGCAGCTGAAAAAGGAGAAAGAGAATTAGTTACAGGGGCAAGTAGCAACATCAGATATGGTTGTCATTGTACATGCTAATGCAGAAGCTGGATCGAGCACTAATGGATTGGTCTAAGCCATGTCCCAAGTGATTCTACAGACAGGGGAAACTAAAAACCTTAAGGAAGCCTTGGAAAAGATGAAACACGAGATGAAAAAAAAATATGAAAGGATGGCTCCACTCCAAAGGGAGAATCAATATTTGCAAGAGAGAGTAAGCAAGATGAGGACAAGGTTAAAAGGTAATCTACCGTTGCAAGGAGCTAAACATGTGATCTGGGATGCTATTGTTGTAGAGGCCACTAAGTTCAGAGTTTATCTAAATTTTATAAATGACAAAGAAAGCATGGCTACCACAACTCGAAGCAGGTGTACTATTGTTAATGAAACATTAGCCAAGAAACCTTCAAAATGGTCCCAAAATGCTATTGATTTGCTGAATTCTGTGCCCACTGCTGATCTTTAGACTATTGGGGTAAAGGAAATAACTTCTTTGATCATTTGGGATAGGAGAATCATCGCCAAGAACAACTTTCTCAAATTAGTCCAGAACAAAGCTATGCAAATGGAGCACAATATACAGGAGTTTAAATACACATTTGAACAATTGTTTGTCAAGGGCCTCCCACCATTTTGGGATGGAAAAGGTTTATTATACAATCAATAAGACTGCAATTCTCTTCTCATTCAGTGTAGGATGGACCATTCCAAATTTGAAGCTATGGAGGAAAGTCTGAAAGGATGAAGTTTGGTAGAGTACTTTGCCACCGACTTTGAAATTTTGAATCAATTTAAAAAAATGAAGATTGGCTTGTCGATTATGTCCTACGCCACCTGCATTGACCTAGAGATTCTGATTAAGGAGATGATGAACTATGATATTCCTTCTGACTCACAATGGAAGGAAATTGTGTGACTGGGCAAGATGAAATGCAGTTTTCCTGAGACCAGTAAGTGACCTCCAGGTGTCACCAAGACAACGAGTTCGACAGAAGATCAAGACAAGCCAGATGGCATAAAGGAATATGAGTAGTCAAAGAAATTCGTTTTAGTTTTGAAACGTCTTTTGAGTAATCATTGTAAATCGGTTCATACAATGAGAATGTCAGTTGAAATTACTATTATTAGTTTTAGAATCTGAAATGTTTCGGTTTCAGCCATTATAATTGAATTGTATAAATGTTGGGGCATTTCATTGAATCGATGTTGGCAGAAGTGCAAGAGCACTCTTTTGGTTGTTTTGAACTCTATTGTAATTTTTTGAAGCTGAATTGAATATATATGCAGAAGATTTTGAAGTCTCTATGAAAATATTCTAATGGTGGTGATATGAGCTTTGTCTTCTTTCATCGTATATATTTCCTGTGATTTGTTATTCCATTTACACTTTATTATATTTAAATTGGATAGTTAAAGGCCTAGAATTCATCTTGTGATGCTCTTGGCTTAAGCAATTTAAAATGTGTGTATTTCTTATTAACTAATTCAGAATTCATTTTAGTAATGCTCTGATGCAGTTATTTTTTTTCTTTATCTTCCTACACCCTATTTAAATTCAAGAATAACTCAAACTCATCACCTAGTTTATCATTTATCCTCTGAAGAGTTATATTGGCTGGTCATTGTTTTCATTCACTTTCATAATTTTGACTCCATATCCCTGAGTGTTCCTCCCCTTCCTTTCCAACAACTTTATTAAAAAACCCCCAAAACAAACTAAAATCTAGCCACCAATTTCCAAAGAAATATAAAGTGACATGAGAGAGCCCTCTCTGAGTTGAGGAGGCTAGTGCTTCAACTCTAAAGTAGGTTGAAAAAGTTACCTCTGTCGTTTGTCTATCAGCCAGAAAAAATTTACAGAGTGCTAATAGGGACTTCAGGACTTTTCCCTTTGGGACTTCAAGACTTGCAACATGTCAAATATCTCGGAGCATATTTCATCGAATAGATCGGACAATTCATGTTTACTTCGTGAAACCAGATCAATGTTCATATTCTATCCTCACATTTATCCTTCATTGCTTAATCAAATATCCAGGACTTAATCAAGCATTGAGATGGATGGCCACCAATTACTTTGGGACTTCGGCTATTATGCTTACACTATCCTTCCATTGTATTTCGATCAATGAGTGAGAGTACACCCAACATCATATCGACGATCAAGATCTCCTTTGGGTCTCCAGACTTCGGAGATTTGAAATCTCAACACCTTCTTTCCTCCAGAGTGATCACCTACTGAGTAAGTCATAATTGGTGGAGACCACTTGTTGTCAGTTAATACTTCCACTTGCACTATCCTTCCACTCTAGTAGATCGACGACCAAGAATGCTCTCGAAGTGATCTTTAGATCATATGTCTCGTGTCCACTTTAGGACTTTGACATTCAGGTCTTCGGGACTTTGGGCAAGTGCTGGTGGTAAAACTCCCAAAGAAAAACTCCCGGAGTGACGTAAATTACTTACATCGCTTGATGATGTGTCAAGAGCCAAGTAGTTCCACATGTCACTCTGAATCGGGATTTGCACGTACCTAAAATGTCGATTCAACTTGACACTTTCCATTGTCTGATTGGGTTATGTGTCCTTGTTGACGTAGTCTTGCTGACATGGATCTCCTCATGTGGCACATGTTCATCTCCTTGATCTAACGGTCAAGATAGTATCCAAAGGGTATCTCAGGTCTACGACTGAGACTGACTTTGGAACTTCGTCCTTTGGGACTTTGGAACTTTTATCATTTCTTCGTGGTGAAACTCCTGAAGCAATTCTCTCAGAGTGACGTAACTTTCTTACGTCACTTATTGACATGGCATGAGCCAGTTTCCTCTTGACGCATGTCATCATCTAATTATGCCATGTATATTTTCTGATGTGGTCTTCCACATATCCTTGCTGACGTGGTCTGCCACACGTCCTTGCTGATGTGTCTTGCCACATGTCCTTGCTAACGTGGCCTTATGACGTAGATCTCCCATACGTCCTTACTGACGTGGTCTGCCACGTGTCCTAGATGAATTGGTCTGCCACACGTCCTTGTTGATGTGGTCTTCCACACATGCTTGTTGACGTGGTTTGATGACATAGATCTCCCAGATATAAAGGTCATCATATGTTCCTCAGATCCGATGGTCCTTATTCATTTCAGATTTCCGGCTCTCCGAGCTTCGGGCTTTTCAAATATCAAATTGAAAAATCTGAAGTGAGATTTTTCCGAAGCTTAACCTCCTCGCATATTTGTACCCAAACCAAGTGTTGTTTGTCGATCATGATCCTATATCGATGGCTCAAATTGTCTGTGATGTAGCTCTTCAATATTATCATGTCCTTCCACTTAGGATGATCCAACGACTAATGAAAATTCGTATAAATGAGATCTCAGATATTTTACCTTGCTTATCCTATCCTTCCACTCGAAATGGTCTGACGGTTGAAGAAAATTTGGGTTTGATTCAATGGATGACAGGTATTCAGTTAATCGAATTCTCAATCATTTTTCCTCACTTATCCTATCCTTCCACTCAAAAGTGATCCAATGGTTGTGAAGATTCTCGAAGCAGATCCACGATCAAGGATGATTGCAGAACCACAGCTTGTGAGTGATTTAACTCTTCACCCAAACTTCACAATTGGAATTTGTGCATTGTTGGTGAGCCAACCACAGTCATCGATCTTTGAATCTATAATATTGGATGGTCCTAAATAATTGCAGGATTGGAACTAGCGTGATATTTAATTCTCCTTTCGATCTATGCAATTCATCTCTGTCGTTGATCTGGTGATTGCGCATCCGACGCTCACGACTTAATATGACTTAAACTGACCTATTTTTATATCAACCACAGTCTTCAATATCTGAGTCTATGAGATCTGACGATCTAGACCAATTGCGGGATTAGAACTAGTGGGTTGTTTAATTCTTCTTTCACTCCCTGTAATTCATCCCTGTCATTGATCTAGCTTGTAGATCTGATGGTCATGATCCTCCAACGATCCTCAAGCCCACGGTCACTCATATGACTGACGCCCGTAATATGATATGATTAACACGGTCGATTTATTGATTGAATGATTGTTGAGGTTTCTCACCTTTTCCTATGCATTGGTCAACTTCTCAGTCTTTCCATCGATCAGACAACATTTCTAGAATGTTCTCTTCATTCGCTAACTCTCCTGAGCTTTGATAACTGTTTGTGCATTCTTTTATGCACTGATAGTCAGTCGCTAATTATCATTATCTTTGATCATAGGAACATTGTTGATCCTATCGTGATCAACAATAATCATGAATTGTTTTCAACCTTAAGGTGATGTTCTTCTGTCGATATTTAGTATATGGTTTGACATCTTCTTCTAATTGATATATTGTTGACATCAATGACAATATCGTCTGTGGTAATTCATCATTAACAACAAATCATCACATCGATTATTGACAACAATGACAATATGTCCAACAATCTCCCCCTTTTTCATTGAGGGAAACAAACTAACTTCATAAACAAAACTCCCCCTGTGATGATGCTTTCCACTTATGAAGTTTTCTCTCCCCCTTTGACATCAATGGTAAAGGGTTTTTCCTCCTGTGGTAGTTCTCTGTATGTGACTGACCAGAATCTGAACTTGGGTAACTCTTCCTACATTCATCCTTTTCTTGTCATAATTGAATGACTCCCCCTGTCAATATGCTCTCTCTCTGTTTCTGACTACTCTCCCCCTTTGTTTCTGAAAAGGTAGCTCTTCCTGACAAGGTTTCTTCCCCTATTAATTTAGTAACTTCTTATCTCAGTTGATTGAGATTTTTGTGTTTCAAATGAGTAGTCTTCTTGATACCAACTTTTTGTAGTGATCAAGTCTTTTCAAAACTTAATCTAATTACTTTCTTATTTACTAACCAAAATACTTCCCCTGAGTTTTTACTGACTATTCTCCCCCTTTGTTTCTAAAAGGGTATCTTTTTATGATAGGGTCTCTCCTCTTGTTATCTCTAGAGGATGTCACGTACATCATTTTGTACATCAGAATGTTGTTTTTGTGGATGTCATTGTCCTACTGGAACACTGCGCAATTGTAGCTCACATTATTCAAACAACTCTTGGATATTCCCATTGATTCTCATCGATCTCTAACCAGATGTATCCATCTTTATCCAAGATGCTTCTTTACTGTACATTGCTCTAAAATTGTCTAAGAAAATTTATACTATTCTTGTCACATGAATGCAATTATTTTTGCAGTAATTAACTTCACTCATGTTCACTTGTTCAGTATTTTCTATCCACATCTGTGAGGCTCTTGGTTTCTTGAACTTTGTTCTCTGATCTTCTATTACTGCAACTTCATTTTTCTTCCATGTTCCATTTACTTCTTTTGTCATACTGTATCAAGCATTTCTCATTGATTGTTTTCTTGAGTTCCAACAGTTATAGGATTTTTGGCCATATCCACCACAACTATAGCATCTCAGAGTGTAAAAATGTACAACAATATGTCCAACATGATTGCAGTTCCAACATATTATACTGTTATTGAACCTACCAACTTGTTTTCTTCCATGATTCCTACAATCCAAGGCTTTATGACCATATTCATTACAAGAAAAACAATAACCATTAAAAACATTCTCATAACTTATTTTATTCATCCATGAAGGTGTCTCTCTTCTAAAATTTCTTTGAGGTATATGAGTAGCTTCTGGATGTCTTCCTTGATCTGATCTTCTAAATTTTGTAGTGTTGCTTTCATTTCTTGAACATGAAGAACCTGAGTCATGCCTGCTTTCAGTTTTTACAAATGAAGGAGTTGTGTCAGACTTTTCTTCATCCTTTACAAATGAAGGAGTTGTGTTAGACCTATATTCACCTTTTACAAACGAAGGACCTACATCAGGTTTCTTAGGAGCACTGATTTCTTCCTTGTTGTATCCAAGACCGGATTTGTCATTTGGTGATCTCTGACTATCCAATATCTCATCCAAGGTCATGGAGTTGTTCAAGAACTTGATTTGAGTGTTTGACTTCTCAACCTTCTTTCTCAAAACTTCTTCTTCCAACTTATGACATGATTCTTCCTTTTTGTTCAACTGGTTCCTCACTACCTCCTCCCTTCTTTTGGTTTCCTCAAGCTGGATTTTAAGATTGACATAGATTTCCCTTATCTCTTTTAGGTCTAAAAGGATTTTTCTTGGTTCATCATCTTCCTTATTCTCTTATTTTGCTTGACTGATTTCATTTTTCAGTCTCTTGATCTCCTATTCCTTTGCTTGACTGATTTCATTTTTCAGTCTCTCGATCTCCTCTTCCTTTTCTTTTGTTAGATCATCAATTTTTTTTTTCAATCTTTTGATCTCTTCTTCTTTGTTTTCTAACTGAATCTTTTTCTCAGATATGATTTCTTTATTGTCTTTGAGATTTTCTTTTATTTCCAAGATATGATTTTGATTGCTAAGCTCATCATCTTCCTTCTTCTTTTCTTTTACTTGGATAATTTCTTTCTTCAGCTTCTCGATCTCCTCTTCTTTTTCTTCTAACTGATTGTCCTGCTCATATATTATATTTTCATCGTCCTTGAGCATTTCCTTTATTTCCAAGATATGCTTTTGATTCTTTTCAAGAAATTATTTAGTGTAGTCATGAAGATAGCTATAGTCTGAATCATTATGGTCATAGAAGTATTCACAAAGACTCCAATCAACCTTTTGTTTGGACTTTGATAGTTCTTATTCTACTTATTCCATGAGATAAATACTAACATAACATTCTTTTATTGTATCTGAGTCTTATTCTCTACTTGCAGGGGAGGATTCAATATCAACATTATTACAATCGAAATATTGTGGAGATTCTTTACCTTTATTGATGACTAAGTCTTCCTCTTCATCCTTGATAGGAATGTCTTATGTGTCTTGTCTTTTGATTTGATACATCTCTTCTAGATTCATCCATAAGTCCTTGGCGAATGTGCATAGTCCTATGCTTGCCATGACTGTATCTGATAATCCATTGAGAAGAATCTTCAATTTCATTTCATTGTTCTTCCTTACTCTTCTTTGGACTGTAATCTTGGATAGATTCTTTGAGGTAGTTAAGTCTCAAGGTTTGCTTACTACTGAATTCCAAACTTCAAATCCTCTTTAATTCAAATATTGTTTCATATTTTCTCTCCATGAAGAATAATGTGTTCCATCAAATAAGGGAGATTCAATTGCGGAGAGAGCCACCTGTCCACCCATTTCTTCAGGATCTACCTTCTAGTGGTTAAACTGTACAGAAGGAACCCGATATGATACCAATTGTTGAACACACCACCCACACTAAGAGGGGGGGTGAATTAGTGTGTGGACTTTTCTAACTTTCCTTCTTACAAGTTAGTAGTTAAAACAGAATTGAATAGATTAATAACAATTAAATCATAATCATAATGGACAAGAGATACCAAATGTTTGTATAAGTTTTTGTATAATGTATTTGTATATATGTGAATACAGTAATAATAAATTTTCCAGCACCAACTATTTTGTTTCAGCACCAACTGAAGTAAGGAGCACTAACTCCTTAGAGAGCACCAACTCTCACGCAAGACCCAGCTTGCTAATAGAACATAGTCTATCCAACTAGAGTTAATTCAACTCTAGTAGCAGTGATCCATTATAGAATCAAATCTATCTCATGATTAGAGGTATACCATAAACGTTCATCACCACACTTCATCCTCTATCTAGAATTCACGCCTTCCTCGCTTTATCCTTCCTCTGATATCCACCCCTTCTTCACTTCTTCTTCCCTTTGATATTCGCATGAACCTTAGGTCTGCATCTCCTTCATTTTCCTCCGCAGGCCACTCTTTCTTAGAAAGCCTATATTTTCTACAAGCTCATATACTTCTTCACAAAGAACACCATCCAGTGAACTAATCATGGTTTTATTTATTTTTTCTTATGCTCAAAACTTGTTTAAGTTATTGAGAAGACTTGTGCAACAAGTTATAACTAACTTGTTTATTTACAACAACTTTTGGGACCACTAGAGATCATCATTTCAAGTCTTCAACGTTAAGCCTGGCATCCCCTTTTCTTTCATAAATCGATCACAGGATGGATCGATTTCCTTCATCTCTATGATAACAGAAATCGATGCTTCCTTCAAACCATGTGCATATGATCATTGGTGTAGAACCACATGCTTATCAATTTAAGCGACACATTCCATTCTTCCTTTTAAATCTCTTTACCATATGACCAATGGCATTATTCAGACGTTAGGCGAGACAAGCGCTTGAGCACTTATCAATTCAACAACCATGATTCAATATCCCGATGAGATGGATGATTGTCGGGACTTCGATACTTTTCCCTTCGGGACTTCGAGACTTGCAACATGTCAAATATCCCGGAGAGGATTTCACTAAATAGATCATACGGTTCACATTTACTTCACGGAACCAGATAAATGGTAATATTCGGTCCTTACATCTATCCTTCATTTCTTAATCCAATGACCAGTACTTAATAAAACATTGATATGGATGGCCACCAATTACTTTGGGACTTCATATATTATGCTTACGCTATCCTTCCACTATATTTCGACCAATGGTTGAGAGTACACTTGACATCAGATCGACGGTCCAGATCTCCTTCGAGTCTCTGGACTTCAAAGATTTCAAATCTCAACCCCTTCTTTGCTCTAGAGTGATCACCTGTTGAGTAAGTCATAAGTGGTGGAGACCACTTCATACTTCCACTTACACTATCCTTCCACTATAGTAGATCGACAGTTGAGAATGCTCCCGAAGTGATCTTCAGATTAGACGTCTCATGTCCACTTCGAAACTTCGACATTTGGGTCTTCGGGACTTTGGGAAAGTGTTGGTGGTAAAAATACCGAAGAAAAACTCTTGCAATGACGTAACTTAATTACGTCACTTGATGATGTTTCAAGAGTTGAGTAGCTGTCACATGTCACTCTGAATCGTGATTTTCACGTACCTGAAATGTCGATTCAACTTGACACTTTTCATTGTATGATTGCGCCATGTGTCCTTGTTGATGTGGATCTCCTCATGTGGCACATGTTAATCTCCTTGATCTAATGATCAAGATAATATCTGAAGGGTATCTCATATTGATGGCTGAGAGTGACTTTAGAACTTCATCCTTTGGGAATTCAAGACTTTTGACATTTCTTGGTGGTGAAACTCCCGAAGCAATTCTCCCGGAGTGTCGTAACTTGCTTACATCACTTGTTGACATGGCACGAGACAATTTCCTCTTGACTTCTGTCATCATATGATTATGCTATGTGGATTTGATGACGTGGTCTTCTGACATGGTCTGCCATGTGTCCTTGCTGATGTGGTCTGCCACACGTCCTTGCTGATGTGGTTTTCCACATGTCCTTGCTGATGTGGCCTGCTGACGTAGATCTCGCATATGTCCTCGTTGACGTGGTCTGCCACATGTCCTTGCTGACGTGGTCTACCACAAATCCTTGCTGACATGGTCTGGCACACGTCCTTGCTGACGTGGTCTGCTGATGTAGATCTCCTAGATATAACAGTCATCATATTTTCTCTAGATCTGATGGTCCTTATTCATTTCAGATTTTCGGCTCTCTCGGCTTCGGGTTTTTCAAATCTCAAACTGAAAAATATGAAGTGAGATTTTTCTGAAGCTTAACCTCCTTGCATATTTATACCTAAACTAAGTGTTTTTCGTCGATCATGATCTTATATCAATGACTCGATCTGTCTGCGATGTATCTCTTCAATCTTATCCTGTCCTTCAACTTAGGATGATCCAACAACTGACAAAAATTTGCATAAATGAGATCTCAAATATTTTACCTTGTTTATCCTATCCTTCCACTCGAAATGATCCGACGGTTGAAGAAAATTTGGGTTTGATTTGATGGCTAAGGGGTATTCGGTTAATCGAATTCTCAATCATTTTGTTTTGCTTGTCTTGTCCTTCCACTCAAAAGTGATCCAATGGTTGTGAAGATTCTCGAAGCAGATCCACGATCAAGGATGATTGCAGAACCACAACTTGTGAGTGATTTAGCTCGTCACCCAATCTACGCAATTTGAAGTTGTGCATTGTTGGTGAGTCAACCACAATCGTCGATATTTGAAGCTATAAGATTAGGCAGTCCTGACTAATTGCGGGATTGGAACTAGTGTGATATTTAATTCTCCTTTTGATATCCACAATTCATCCATGCCATTGATTTGGGGATTGTGCATACGACGATCACGACTTAATATGACTTAAAATGATCATTTGTTGGATAAACCATAGTCATCGATATCCGAGTCTATGAGATCTAACGATCTAGACTAATTGCAGGATTAGAACTAGCAGGTTTTTTAATTCTTCTTTTGCTCCCTGCAATTCATCCCTGCCGTTGATCTGGCTTGCATATCTGACAGTCAGGATCCTCCAATGATCCTCAATCCCACGGTCACTCATATGATCGACATCCGTAATATGAGATGGTCAACACAGTAGATTTCTTGATTGGACGACTGCTGAGGCTTCTCACCTTTTCCTGTGCATTGGTCGACTTCTCAGTCTTTCCATCGATTGGACGACATTTCTAGAATGTGCTCTTCATTCGCTAACTCTCCTAAGATTTGATAATTGTTTGAGCATTCTTTTATGCATTGCTAGCGAGTCACTAATTCTCCTGATCTTTGATCATAGGAACATTGTTGATCCTACCGTGATCAACAATAATCACTAATTTCTTTTAGCCTTAAGGTGATGTTCTTCTGTCGATCTTTAGTATACTGTTTGACATCTTCTGCTAATTGATATACTATTGACATCAATGACAATCTCATCTGTGGTAATTCATCATTAAAAACAAATCATCACATCAACTCTTGACATCAATGACAATATGTCCAACAAAGTGTGCTTGGGGTTTTATCCATTTGCCGCAAATGATGTATCTCTTCCCATTGTATCTACATAGAAAAAATCCTCCCATTCTTGGACCAAGACTGATAGAGTAACCAAATTTTTAAAATAGAACTAGCACGTCCAACAACAAGTGATGAGCTAATTTATTACCCTATAAATAACAATAAAAGAGACTGTGCATTTACTTATCAACCCAGAGTTTTAGAGAAACTTGTGAGATGTCATGCATTCTATGTGCAGGCTCTAGGTTCTCTATTTACTTTTGTTTCGTATCATGCTTCTATGAAAAGGAAATTTCACTTCTATATAGGAATTGAAATGACATTGCGAAAAAGAAAAAACACGATACTTGTGGAAAAGTAAACACACCACACTTGCAAAAAAGTAAACACATAGAAAAAAGTAAACACACTTGAATTATTAAACACAAGTTCTATAGATTAACATGAATGATTGTGATACTTCAACTAGACGTTGGTTCTTCGAGGCAATTCACAGTGTTACCATGCTCTGTTTGACTATTTCTATTATCATTTCTCAACATGCATAAGTCTGTAGTTTGCATTCAAGCATGAACTAACAAATAAATGTAAAAGAAAAATCATACTACATAAAGAGGTTAAGCTACATAAATTAAACAAACATGTAGTCTAATAAAAACATAGAAATAACCTACAGATACAAAACTCTTGCTCTCTAGAGTGCCCCCCCCCTCTAGAAAGATAGATGTTGGGATTTTCTACAAAAATATTAAACATTTAAATGAGAATATAAATAAACTTAGAGTGACCATTCTGGAAGTTGAAAAACAAAGTCATAAGAGTTCTTTATTTTATTCTTGAAATCCCCAATCTTCTACAATGTATATCTCCCCAAATGCAAGAGATATGGTATATATATATAGTTTTCAGATTAGAATATTTTTAAAATTTCTCCAAAACTGAAATATTTATGAAAACCATAGAGCTATGGAAAAAATAACAATATGTTCATTATAGAGTTTAAATATGTTATGCCTTGAAAGGAAACTCACAGATTTTAGATGCTAAAAATGCTAACAATGAGATATTTCCACTGTCTTGATTCATGGTAATGAATGAATGAAATCGTGGGCATTTAAAACTTCCATTGATTCACCTTTCTAGGCACGTGATCTATCCATATGTGCACTAACTCATATACTATGTTCTTTTCTTTGTTAATGCCTCCACAAATCCTCTTACAATAGGTATGATGAGTCATTGAATTCTTTGATTGAACCTTTGTAATTATATAATCTATGGTTTTTATCCATGCTTTTGGGAATTGTGGTATATTAAATAATTGGAGTTAAAAACTATAATTGAACCTTATGATTATGTAATATGGTTTCAATCATAACTTGCAAATTTTAATACTAGGACCAATGTTGTTACATGGCATCAAAACATAAATAATTTTGGTTACAATATCAATATCAATATTATGGTTTGAATCTATAACACCATAAATCATCTTTAGTGCATAACTGCGATCCTTTGTCCAAGTTTCTATAGGTCGGGTGCATAGTTGATTTCTCATAAATTATGATCGGGGTCTTGGAAATTTTTAGTCGGTATGTATGGTACCATTTAATTAATATCTCCACCAAAGACCTCGAATACCCATTTCTTGGATATCAAGATACGAATGAATCATTACCAAGGCCTCTTTTGAATAATGTGCATTGAATACTCCATTAATTTTTTCTCGTTTTGGTTATGTCGATAAACACATTGCTGGAAAGATGTGTTGTAAGGTTGAGGTCAATATGTAATTCATCTCATGGTCATCATTGTGTGCTTTCTTGTACAAATAACCTTCATTGAATTAGAAATATCATTTTTTGTGTTAATTCCTTATTTTACTTCCATGTATTCAACCTCACTTGATGATGATGAGAATATACCTTGTAATTTATCATTCAATCTATAGGGTTGCGTTAATACTTGTATACTTGTGAAACACCTAAATAGTATATATAGTTGAACTCAAATTCACTACATAAATAAGAAATGGATTTAAAATGCAATCCAATGTACCTTATGACTTTTATAAGAAAGGTGATATTTTTTCGAGTTCATTATGGTTCTTAATGAGGATAAAGATCATAAAAATAGATAAGTAATAGGAAAAAATGATACCAATTTAGGATCCCATCAACAAGTTCATGATATTTTGTAGAAAACCAATGGCAAGTAAAAATAACATCATGATCACCATTGTGTTCCATGCCAAGGAAAATTTTAGGGGTTATATATCTCCCATGGGATAATTTTCCATGTCTTTTCCAAAAAAATAGTTCACCAATTTCCATTTTTTCTAAAAGTAATTCGCTCAAATTCTATAGAATGAAATTATTTTACCTTAAAAATAGCCCAAATTTTATAGAAACAATATAAAATCCTTAGAAATTTGAATATTTTTACAAAAATATTGCCAAACATTTTATAGTTTGGATATTAAGGACTATAATATTCACCAAGGTTTCTACATTCTAATATAAATTTCCATCCTTAAAATTATCTTTGTTCCAAGCAAGTTTCAGGTGGGAGATAAGGTATAGTTTCTTTTGCATAAAGAGAACCTCCTAGGACCCCATCGAAATCTCTACCTATTCTAATAAGGGCCTTACACCATCACCAAAAGTGTGGGTGATAATTCTTTTGAATTAAGTAGTCCCCATTCCCTTGGCACTCATTGTGTCAAGTGATGTTTGGTTATATATTTTTCATACTCATTAAAATTTGAATCTATTTCCACTAAAATTGGACATAAAGAAAAGGTAGAAATATATGTTCCATGTATTATGAATCCTTTAAACATAGTAGGCACTAGGATGGGTCTAAAAATCCTTGTTTGTATATATGTCCCCAAAATATTACTTTTCCAAGAAATTTTCCATGTTTAACTAATTCAAAAACTTAATCTAGATTTTATCTCTTATTTCATGCATGTGATTTACCATTAAGTTGGAAGCTTGGAATACAATATATTCCCCTAAATCTTGGTTAGCCTATTGTTGTTCACCAAGACTTGTTAAAGTAAAGGGGAATCAACCTCACAGGATAAAAATATCCCCTACATTTTTATAGAGGTGGTGCTCCTCTTTCTCACTCGGATTATAAATTATTTTATTCAAGCAGTAATAGATTTATCCCTTCATAACATTAATGCCTGAGAGTGGAATGGGTGGTAACCCAAACACATAATAATGATTTAGATTAAAATATATAGAATAATGTCACCCATTCCATGAGGTCCATTCATAAAGTAGGAGGGAAATAATTTGAAGAAAGACACCTAAGATAGAAAGTAACGTGGAGGTCCAAAATATAGAACTTTAAATGATTTCAAACAATTAATATCATAAATATGTAAAGGAGGTGCATACTCGATATCTCATTATTTAATGAAAGTTTGAAACCACAAAAGTTATGAACTCCATAAATATCTCTCTATGAAAATTATTAAAAGAATATTACAAGTTGATTGTTCAAGATCAATTAAAATATGTGCAAAAATAGCACTACATAATATATGTGATACTTAAATGATAATATAAAATGTGTTCATCCTATTGGACTAGGATCGGTCTCCCATGGACCATATATATGATAGAAAAGGTAACAAAAAAATGAAAGTGGAATGTAATGGATGGATATCTCCTCTTCTTTAGAAAAGCTTCAAATATGTAGCCCAAACTCAACCCTAACTGGTGTAACCTATTCTTAGATGTTATGGAGGATTGGTTATGGTGAAACCATTATGGAACTCATCCTCTATAGCTTTGCATTCAGAGCATGATTCTTGTACTAAGGTCATATGGTCTTCATTATCATTAACACATCTAACCAACCATTGTTTGATCTCTTCTTATGGGAAGTTAGTGAGGTTATGAAACTCACTACCCCATGAAATTTTGATTATATTTAACTCAGATTCTAGTTGCTCTTTGGTGAGAAACGTGGCCTCTATCGCCAATGATGGGCCTTGAAGTTCTTTTATTATGTCAAGGGACGTTAGGAATAAATCACTTATTTTTCCTTCCAAGTTTTAACAAGTAACAATTGGTTCCCGAAGGATTTCTATCCTTGTGATCCAACCAACTCTTATCTATTTTATTCTTCTCTTGGAAGGTAGATATTTTTTTTTCCTCATGATCTCATCCATATCCAACACTTTTTCTATAAATGTACTTACAACTTTTTTATAAAAATTCTCATCATTTTCCAGGTCTTGTTGAAGATAATCCATTAGAAAAGAAATTATGTGTGCTAAGCTACTTGAATTTGTACTAACCTCCCATGCTTCCAAAATTGTGTTAATTCATTTAATTATGTTCTCTGCAACATATGTTCTAATGCCAATTAATTGACATATTGTAATCCTTCTTAGCATTATAATTTGTCCCAAATTTTCCTTTAGGAATTGGTTCTGGGACAACAATAGACAAGGGTTTAGAAAATAATGGTCTAGGACTCAAAGAGTCTTCCAACTAACTTGTCCTCTTATTTATTCTATCATTTTCCAATTCCTTCTCTGTAATTGAATGGGAAAGGGCATCACTAATGGTCAAGTGTAATTTGAGAATTCCATATTATCCTACTCCTGCAACATCAAATTCTGAATTCCATTTTCCAGTGACTTTCTTGCTCTTAATATTAATTTTATCTATCTGTATCTTTTTTTCTTCTTTAGTATATCTGGTACAATGAAATTTCAAGGGATTCTCCTCAAAAATAGTTGTTCCCTCATGGGAAAACTCCATTGCAATTTTTTTTTCATCCATTTGAATTATTTCCCATGCAATCACTTAATTGATGTTGTTGACCTCCATTTTTGTTGTATCATTTTCTTGATTTTTAGAGTTTCGAGAACTCTTATTACTAATGATCCTTTTTATTTTTATAGGTGTGATAATATGTGATTTATCCATGTTTATATGAGGGGTATCACCACAATCACCTTCTCATGTGCATACTTCATTATTTTATCTTCCATTTACATTAGGCTCCTGACCCTTTTGAGTAGAAGAGGAACTCCTATGGGAGAGGGGGCTAGAACTATCATAAAAAATGATTGTAGTTGTATTCCTTTGTTTATGCTTAGTTTTTTGAACCTCCTTTTTCAACTTAGTCTTGTTTACATGCGTGTTTGAAGTAATTTTCATAACTAAGTCATCATTACAACCTTGTTTTACTTTCTTGGAGATGGATTTTCTAGTGTTGGGGTCATTGTCATTAGCACCTTCTGTGACTTCTTGCATTCTTAGAAAGGGTCAAAACCAATTAGCACCATAACAAATTGAAAAAAAGTGGGCCAAAAATGTTCTCTTTGGTTCAAAACCTTTGAATGATTCACCTTCTTTTAAGTGAAAGGAATTCAACAATTCGGTATTTTCAGATAAATGGGCTAGACTTCTGATTGAAATATCAACAACTCAAAAATGAAAAGAGATAAATTGACACTTCCTTTTATTATAGAAGAAGGAAAACCATGATTTTTATTGTCTATAGACCTCAACTAAAAAATATCTTTCACAAAAAAATGGAGAAGGAGAGGTTTTCCTTCAAATATGAATAATATGATATGAGTGGAATATTCATCATACACGTGAATTCCTTTTCCATCAAGAAAATTCAACGCTTCCTCTTTGAGTCTCATTGGTTGTGTTCCAATAAGAATATGTCCTTGAAAATTCATCTTACACTTGATATAAATGAAATGGTTCCAATGGGTCATTATCAATATCAATATTACCCCTTGGGGGTAGTCCTTCAAATACATTGCAATAAACCAAAGAAAAAAAAAATACAGGGTCATAAAGAACCTCCTTGCTTGGATTCGACAGTCATGCCATTTTTCTAAATAAATTAGGAGTTAACAAAATGGGAGTCCTTTTATTTGCTATGACTCAAATCAGTATGTGATTAGTGTCAAATGTGTTTGCACACTAGGATACAAACTCTCGGAAATAAAGGACCTCTATCATGCAACTTGCCTTGGCTAAATCGGATGTCCAAATTTTGTTTCTGTGTTTTTTCTCTGGGGTGAGACTAGAATACCACTGATAATTCATAGATCAGTGAAATTATTTATCCCTATGGGGTAATAAATTGACAGTATCTCCACAAAAAGGATCTTTCTTCTTTCTAGTTTCCATCTTTTCCCCCTTATTTAATATAGTTTGATATATGTGAAGATTATTGATAAACATTAAGGACCTTTAACTGATAGGAAACTAAGATCATTAATATTCCTTAATGAAACATCCCTTCGACATGTACACCTTCCTCCAAAATGCATGTGAATTATTAATAGTAATCATCATTCATAAGAAGATGGCATATGGGAAAATGTGATAGTTAAGCCTCATTTACTTATGACAATCGTCTTTATCTCATGGATCCAGAAATCATAAATGAACCATAAATCAGCTCAAAAATGAAAATCGAGAAAGGTTGCATGGTGGGAAAAGTGCTAAATATGGGACATTCAATGTAGAGAGAATGTGGAATGACAAGTTGTGCAGAAGTGAGAGCTATGCAGAGAGAGATCACGTGGAGAAAAATGTTGTTGCGAAAAAGGTCGATGCGAAGGAATGGTTTGCGGAAAAAATATTTTGTGATGAGTTCTCTGCATGGGACGCAACACACAATAAACTAAGTGTTAGGCCAATTCTGAATACTATTAAAATAAAGTGCAGGGTCTTTATGTGGAGTGCAAAGAATAGACTCAATGTGAGATGAAGAGCATGAACTTGACACAAGGTTTCTCCACATAATGAAAATAGGAAATTAATAAAATGACTAGGTGTTTAGGAAGGGTATGATTGTTTCATAAAGTGATGTAGAAATGTCGAATGTATGCAAAATGAAGAAGTTAATGAATTGGGGAGGAAAAGGAAGCTCCTTCCGCATCTGCATGAATTGAGGATAAAATACAAAGGTTTAGACATGAAAATGGATCAACACATGTATAATAATATATGGATTGTTTGTGCTCAATACTTGTTGCTTCTACAATTATTTCAATATGAAGTCATGCAAGTTGATAGGAATACATGCTCCATTATACTAGATGTTTCTAATGCCAATATTTACTTAGGTATGATCCCTTATCAATTTATAGATACTCATTTTTTCTTTGATCTAATGTCAATATTTGCTTAGGTCTAAGCCCTTCCCAAAATTAATTGATCTTCATTTTTTTTTAGATGTTCATTTAGATGTCTTTTGGAAGATGAATGAAACTTTTGAAAGAGAAAAATTGGTCCCATGGGTTCTCCGAGAAAAAATGTTTTGGTCATTTATTATTTTTTAAAAGTTATTTTTTTATAGTTTAGCTATTTTCTATGATTCATTTTATGTTGTGTTTCATTCTAATTTAGATATATAAATCACTGAGATAAATAATAATATAAAGAGTGTTGTTCTAATTAATGTTGTTGAGATATTGTTGAGAATGGTAAAGTCTATAGAGGTATACATACCCTACCCCCCTTTGTATTATATCATAAGTGAGCCTAATGGCTAAGAACATATGTTTCCTCCTAAGAGGTCAAAAGTTCAAATCTAGAGGGGGGTAGGGTATGTATACCTCCATATACTTTACCATTCAAATCGTTGGGTGGAGAGGTCCCTTGTGTTGGCAACCAAATATTCATGTCAATTTTATCATTGTAAAATGTCGTCTTCAAGGGATAATTTTTTTTGTATCTACCTCCTTCTCCTTGCAAACATTTATATCATCTTTGGCTTTGAAAAGATTCATTGGACTAGTTGTGTGTATGAGTTCATTATTTTTAATCTATCATTTTTGTTGTTCAATTTCATGACTAAAAGCATGAAATTAGAACAAGCTTTGGTTTGAGGGCATCATACAGTTTGTGGATTTTTCTTTTGCAAATGAGATAACACCTAAGGGCATCTAATATTTTCATAAACCTTAAAGATTGTAAACCTATAATTTTATTGGTTGATCCCTTGCCATAGCGCACGAGTTATCCTCCTTGGTTTGTGACTTAGGCATTCTACTACTTGATTATTTTTGGTTTTCACATTGACATATCTACAATTGCACAACAAACAAAACTTTGGTTTATTTTGAGATATGAATCCTACCCCTAGAACTCATATCACAGTCTCGTCATCCTAGTACAGGTCTAACACTCATACCTTAAAACATCACTCCTTCATCCGGCATAGCACAAGAAGGGATTCATTGTTTCAAGTGGTAAGTTTTGGTGCTTGATTTTGGCATTCATTTCACAGAGTGGTTCTTCATTATGTGCATCCTATGGTTTACTACCCACTCAAGGATCCAAATGGTTGTTATGGTGGCTTTATGAATCCTTAGGTATCATGTTTCTCCCAAATATGCAAGCCTCATCCTACATTTCGTGTGTTGGAAAACACACCCCACCTATCACTACTCCTGTTGTTTCTATGTGACCATATCGATGGCACCTATTGTGAGAATCGAGCCCAATGGTTCAAAGTCTCTCCTCTCACATGATGATGTCATGGATGACCTTGTGGCATATGGATGGGATGGGTTCATAAGATGATTTGAGGGTTTCGACCTCAAAGTGGCTCAAGACTTCGCTTAGACTTTCGATGGCACCAGGGCTAAAATTGGGGATTTACAGTTAGAGGTGACTGAGGATTCCATTGCAGAGGCTACTGGATTGTCCCAAGAGGGAGCTTGATGGTTTAAAAACCTCAATATCGAAGGCGTGCCTTGGAATATACTCATGGCCTCCGATAAATGATGTTACTGTGTGAAATGTACACCAATTGTTCTTTCAAACCATGATGGCATGAATTGCTCTTGATTCTTAAGAAATTTATTACCTATGAGGGTAGATATGGTATGGTCTTCTTCTATCATGTTCGTTTATTAATGGTATTCCTAGGTTATAATTTGAATATGTCATTTTATCTACTTAGGAGCGTGCATAAAATGGCCAAGTTCTATTAGAGACAAAACCTAAACCCACATTCAAGCCTATTCCATCATGACCTCATCCGAATTATCATGATTTCGCATTTATCTAAAGCTGGGGATAGTTGGGAAAATTTTGTGTATCAAAATAGTTTTACCCTACTTGAAAATGTAATAGACTTACCTCTACATTTCGATGAACCTCCCAGTCCATGTAGATTAAACCCCCCTATGGAAAACCTACATGTCAATATGCAAGAAAGCCCCGTGTTTATAGATCAAACCCATGTTGTTATCTAGAATCCACCCAAAGGAAAGAAACTAAGATGCGATTTTGTTCCTAGAAAATCCTTGGAAGAGGTTTTGGATGATCTAAAGGATAAAAATCTTACTGTTCCTAATCCTAAGCCAATTCAGATTGATTTGAATGAACCAACTATCAAGAAAAAGGGTAGGCATAAGAAATAGAGTAGTCCAGATATCAATTTTAAAAATAAGAGACCTAGCCAACTCATATCTAGAAAATTGAGAAATCGACAGCGTGATCATGAGAAATCGATCCCTATGATCGAGGTCGATGATCATTTTTCTGAGAATGGTATTGATGATTTTATTTCTAATGATGGTATCGATGACCAGATTCTTGGGAACGATATCGATGCAGATACACATAGTTCGATTTCATTTCAAATATTCCACTATTCTTAAAGAAACATGAGGGTTTTTAGGCATTCAACATGACCTGAAACAAATCATGGAACATGTTAAATTACCCTCTACCAAGAAGACTTGACCTTTTCCTAGCATAGAACAGATTCATTGCAAAAATTGTTTTGATTGGATTGAGAGATATTACCAGGATGTTCCCTACCTACAGGCACAATTGAACCAAATGGTAGAACAAAATTCGGTCCTTGAGAAGGAGAACGATGAGCTCAGATCCTGTGTTCAATCGAATGCACACATGGATAACAAGAGAATTAAGCGATCTAGGAATGTGATCATTAAAAATTCAACAAACTTCAACACCATTATAAATCCATACCTATCTGATGCCTCTCTGTCAATTTTATGAAATGGTAAATAGTTTTTTTTTTTTTTTTATTCTGTTTGAGAAATAATAGGTGGATTCACTTTTGATTTTATTTTTATTTTGAGACTAGCTACATAATCGTAAGATTTTGTAGCCAGTCTGTTTAAATTATTTGTTGAGATTATTATCTAAACTTTGATTTCGTTTTATTATTTTAGGTAAACAATAGATTATGGTTCTATGCTTAAGGAAAGGAATCATGGGTTAAGTGTTCAATAGACTAGTAATTTTCCATTTTTAGAAAACAATGTTCTTTAATACAATTATTATTATTATTATTAAAAGACTCCAACATGAGTATCTTGTTGTTACTCTATTTTAGTAAAACAAACTTATTTTAAGAGATATGCCTACATGATAGGAGGTAACATATTAGAGACATGTTTAAATAACTATGTTGCCTGGTGATAGAGGATGTTTTTTTTGGACCATAGAATGGACATATATTTTTGAAATTATATGAGAAAGCAATTTGCTAGTTGGATTTAGACCTGTGTAAATTGTGCAGTGTTTCTTTTTCATTGTCTTGTCATGTATTTTGTTGATATGAAATGTTATCATTGTTGAATTAGCTTTAGTCTTTTCTTCACATGATATTTTATATCGTTGCGTTTCTTTGTGTTCTCATTACCTATTGGTCTAGTTTATACCTGTGATTAATCATCTATTTCAGTATTCTGAATTTATGTCTGATGCTAAATGGTTGATAAAACCATTACTAAGGGTTGAGATTTCTTTCATTCTGAGTTATTGAATATCTCGAGGTTACGAAACATATAATTATTCATCTTTCCATCATCATAAACTCACTCCAGAATATGAAACACTTCCTTGAATTTATTCAGGAATCATTATGCTTGTTTTTGTCATAGATTTCCACTTGACACAGGACAAGAGGAGCTCACACAAATGAAGAGAGATGAACTTAGTTTATTATTGTTGATCAACAAGAGGTTAGTTAATGTATTGTTTTCTTTTTAAAGTTATTTATATATGAATGAATAGTGATTGCATTATTTAGACGTTAATAATCTTTGTCTATTTTCGTGATATCATTATAATCATATTCATTCGGTGTTTATTAGTTTGATATTTAGAGAATTAGAATAAGTTATTTTCATACTTAATCTTGTTTAGAAACATTATCTCAAACAACTGCTTTTGCATGGTTTTATTCAAACCTTGTAAACTGTATATAATTATTGTACATTAATACTCGTAGTTAAAAGAATTTGTAATTAAAGTATTGATTGTTAAAATTGTATTCTAGTTAGTTTTTACCTTTAGTTTTTTTTAGGACCCTAGTTGGCTAATGGATCCATAAAACCCATTAGGCTAGATCATACCAAAAAACTTGGGTTAATTAGATAACCACGAACTGGATATATCCTTCCCATTGATGGTGTGTCATAAACGCCCGTCAACAAATGGCGCTAGAAGGAGGGCCGAGGTAAATTTAATGATTAAATTTTTTACCCATCAGCCTGTCATAATTCCATATTTATAAATTCTTCTTTTGTGTCATCTTGAAATGCACTAGAAGGCAGTCCAAACTGATAAGCTGGCCTTGCAGGAGTCTTTGTTTTGAATGTATTTAATTCTCCATGGCTCCCCAAATCATTGTGTTGGAACATGATTTCCACTTCTCATTACCCGATATTCCCAATGAGACAATCTCTCACTTGTCCAAACTCACATTTGATGGTGGGGGGATGTATCTGCAAAAGACCATCTTAACACGTTTTGGTGTAAATGCATCAAGCATGATATTTCTGATTTAAAGGTTTTATGTAGATTGTTCACTTTTACTTTTAGGGGTCAGATTAAACATTGGTTTGAGTCTTTTCCAGCATATCACATTATTGATCGGTTTAAATTTGTAGAGGAATTTTTAGATGCTTTTGAAATCTATGATTACAATCACTTATGTGAAGAATTTCATGATTTACTAATCAATGAGAATTCATCTCCAAATATATTTTTAACAAGCATCCATCATGTTCTCTATAAGTTTCAACTTGATGACATGTCATTTGTACTAAATCTCCTCTCTAATGTTTGTGCCCTTTTCATCCAACCATTTTCAATCAGAAATTATGAATCAATTACAAATCATATCACTCAATTGTGAGAAGAATTTTGTTTGCAGGATCAGAGGAATCCATCCGAAAATTTTGAACAAGCAAGGGAGGTAGAATCTATTGAAAAGGTTCTTACTAACAATCAAATTGGTTTTTCCTCTGAATCATTGTATATTCAATCCTCGACTATCGTGGAAAACGATTTGATGTTGGGTCAAGGTGAATGTCCATATTCTTCTAACTCTTGCTCTAATCAGTACTTAAATTCAGTTATTGAAGAACACTTACATGATGAAAACGATCTTAAGCATTCAAACATTCCTATGAAATTGACTAGAGATGTAAATCTGCAATTTGAAGAAGAAACCTTAAACCTTCAGTCACAAATCATACCTTATCCACATGAAAGATTAGATGTTTGTCATGAAAGTTTTGAATTGCCTATAATACATGAGGAAAATTTAGATGATCATATTATGTTGAATTATTTATCACCAAAACAGAGTAATTTTTTTAAGGAAAGTGAAGAGGAATGTCTTGAGAATACCATTGTTAAATATCATAGCTCAAGAGATTATTTTCATGTGCTCATTTATGATTCCTTTTACTCTTTATATCCTGATATATTATTGGATTTCGGTGGACTTGATACTTTACCCACGGTATCTTACTCTTTTCCATCAGATCTTTTTGATATGCCAATATTTGGTGAAATTAATTTCGAACATAACATTTATGAAGTCGGATTTGACACTCTTTCACTTTCATCACTCGCATGGAAAAAAAAACATGTTGCAAGATGATTTTACATGATTTATTTTTGAAAAATACAATGCACTCATTCTTATGGAGATCACATATTCTACATTGCATATTCATTCTTTGGTTAGTTCAAATTTTAATGATTATGCTTCGCATTTTGAAACGATCCATCTCATCAAAGGAAGTGTTCAAACTGGTAGTCTAATCGATGTCATGAATCATCTTATGATGTGTTACCCATTGATAGATCTAGTTCGTCGAAGTCATAATTTGCATCCTAATGTTTATGACAAGATTGCAGAATGGCTGGAGGATTCATACATCAAGAAGTTTCAAAGGAATGGTAAGGTTGTTCTTGATTTTTTTTTAAATGAATATATAGGAGGTAAGCATGACATATTTCTTTCGTATATGCAAATACTACATTCTTTTATTCTAATTTTCAACTTTCTATGCTTTGCAGGATTGAAGATGTTCTTGTGTCTACACTGGAAATACAATTTTACTTAGCCTTTTGATTTGTTTAGTAGTTAGAGTAGGCTTAGGAGTAGGTTTCCTTTAGTTTTCTTTCTTAATGTTTCTTTTTGTAATAATGCAGTTATGAACACAAGAAGGTACACCAGGAGAACCATAATATGAATGTTTCCAGGGAAGTCCACTTTAATCCTTTTCTCTCTACTTTTTGTTGGATATTTATTTTCAAAAAGGAATTATCATCATGACAATTTTAAAATGGAAAATAAAGAAATAAGTAAATTTGAACTATCAATTCACCCGAATTCAACCCTGAACCAAGGTGCACAAGTAGGAATGCACTCATATTAATAAGGGTTTTTCTATTTTTAGTCTCTCAAGAAATACTTCACCTGAGAAATCAGACTTACCCCTCTTGTAAATATTTTTATCCCATGTGTTCTTTTGTTTTGTTTTTCTTTTATTTTGGTTTGTTTTTGTTTCCCTAATAATTATTTTGGAATCATCATTTGTTATTGAATGGATTTGGATCTTTAATTAGTAGTCATTGATAATAGTTCAAAGACTCTGAACATTATGTTCTAAACTCATATCAGTGGCGGTAAGTTTATGTCCAGTCATTGTTCCCGGTTTTCATTGAAATCTCAGGGAAACATGATTATCTTTAAAAAAAAATTCTCATGCCATCCTTTTTTTAATGAAATCAACTTGTAGTGTTTCCCCACCCTGGAGATGATGTCTATTGGCCCTCGACCACATTTTGAGTAAATATTGGTCAGGTTTGACCACTTTTTAGACTTCAACATAGTGATCAAAGGTGGAGAGCTCAGGCGGAGCTGAGATCATGGATCTCACTTGTTTTTTTGGCTTTGTGGACCCATCATGGGGTTCTTAGGGTTTTGTAATGGGTTATGGGATTCCAGCCCATGGGTTTACCCATGATTAGGCCTTTTTGTAAATGTAAAAGTATAAATAAGAATAATATTTTAAGGGTGAGTAGTGGTAGAAGGGGATGTAATTGGATAAGTGAAAGAGGCAAGTAGTTCTTAGTTGCTTTGTGCAATATAACATGTATGTAAGGCTTCGTGCTTGATAGAGGAGTTGGCTCTGTGCCTTGACTTGATTTTGGGAAGGTGGATCTGGTGCTTAGTGCACAGATCACCTGTCCAGTGTGAAGCATGGATCTGTGGCTTAGTGCACAGGAGCAGACAAATGTAATAGATTGAATCCTAATAAAGAAGAAGAAGCAGTTGGTGGACATAGCCCCACACTAGGGTGAACCATGTATATCATGTGTTGATGGTTTGCTTTGTGCTATGATGTTTATGATATGAATTTTCTTAGTGCATTGATTGTTATATATGATAGATGGATCTATGAATGCTTAGTGCTTTATTTATATTGAATGTGCTATATATAACTTATGATGCTAAGTGAGATGTGTATTTGGTCATTGTTACTGCACTAATCTATCCTTAGGGTTCACTCTGCGATGTGAATAAAGTTGATAATATAATGCATGTTATCTTCTAAGTACTTTGCAAAGTGTTATAATCATAGATATGTGTCCCATCTTGGTTACAGACACCTAAGTCCTATAACCCCCCCTGCCTCTACCTCGGGTGAGACTTAGCCTAATTCGCATTTGTTGTGAAAAGGGTTGATAGTTAGGGTTTTTTTGGTGCGTTGTTGAAGTGTTGAACCCTGGGTCTGCCCCTGTTCCAACAAATGGTTCCATTGTCAGGACCTGAAACTGTGACTGTTGGGAACTAAATTAAATAAAAGAGAAGCATTGTGCGTAGACATGTTGTTGTAGTGCACAATATTCTACTTGACTTGCGAATCTTTGCGCTAAGAAAGAAAGCCGATTTGAGAAAAGAGGTAAGATCTTGAAAGAGGTAAAGCCTTGTGCTTTGATAAGAGTAAGATACATGTAAATTTTTGTTTTGAAAGCATGAATTTAAGTATGTTTAATAGATTATGTCCTAATCTGAAAGCTATGGTGCAACAGGAAGAAAGAGTTGATCTGAATAAATTTGATACAAATAAAGAAAGATATGTTATTCCTATGCATATAAATAATTTTTGGACTAATAATTGGATGCAT
>JZKD02S1915672.1:207174-252924 GCA_000966675.3 Picea glauca
AGGAGGTTGCCCCCTCGAAGAGGCTTATTATCTGAAATTATCTCTGTTTCAAGGCGTTGAGTACTTTTCCTGAGGTTTTTCCATGCTATATTGATGTTTGGTTCTTAACACAACCCAAGTAAGTCTGGAGTAATCATCAATAATTAACATGAAGTAGTTTTCTTTCCCTGTGCCTTCCTGTCTTGATGGCCCACATAAATCCATATGAACTAGCTGGAGTGGTTTCTCTTTGAAGTAAAGCTCTTGGACATAAATTGTGTCCTGTTTAGCTTCCCTACTTGGGTTTACACATTGAATCTTGGGGCTTTTATATTCTCGGAAGATCTTTTACTGCCTCGAGATTTATGATTTTGATTAAGTGGTCAAAGTTTAGATGTCCAAGTCTCCTATGCCATAACCAGCTTTCATCATGTTTTCTTAGATGACATTCTTCTCTATTTTCTTTCAGCACATATACATTATTTTTTTTCCTTATTCCTTTGGCCACCACTTGTCCTGAGTTTACAGACTTTATCTTGCAGTCCTTGGATGTGAACAACACTTCACATCCTTTGTCACACATTTGACTTACACAGAGCAGATCATATTTCAACCCATCCATAAGTAGAACATATTGGGATTTTCCTTTTCCATTACTTAAACTCACCATCCCTTTTCCCTTTATTTTACCTGGAGCATCATTTCCAAAGGTTACATTTCCTAATTTGCTTTCACTTAGAGATAGAAAATTACCTTTGTCTCTCATCATATGTTTGGAGAATCCATTGTCTATGTACCAAGGGTTCATTTTTCTTTGAGCTGACAACACTAATCCACACTTGTCACTTTCTTTCTTCTTCCAAAACTTGACATTTTCAGTAGGGGAATTCAAATCTGGTTCATAGTTCTTTAATCGACAGTAAACAGATTTATGTCCATAGTTATGACAGATGTAGCATTCAATCTCATTGTTCAACAGGTCAAACTTATTGGTGCAACTTTTTCTACTCATTGACTATTGATTATTTCTTGACCTCTTTAGTTGCATGTCCCTGGACTTAATTTGGCAATTGGCAATCTGTGAAGGTTTGTTACTTGGCTGCATCATTCTTTGTTGTGGCAAGTATTTATTCCTTTGAAATTTTAATTTCTCATGTCTAAGTCTTGAGGAGCAATTTACAGCTTTGTGACCAAAGTTAGAACAATAGAAACAATAGCCATAGAAAAATTCTTTGTACTTGAAAAATGATTGTCTTCTTTGAGCAAATCGATTTCTTCCTTGCTGATGACGTCTTTCAGCAGAGAGCACATTGTTTCTTCATTCTACAGATTCAGTCCTGGTACCTTTTTCTTTACTTGTCCTGGGTGGCTGATTATCTTCCTTTGTTTCTACAGGTTTGTTGTTATCATTGGTTGTACTTTTGACAAACTTGATAGGTTCTTCATTTCCTGTCTTACCATTGCTTGATCCCTCTTCATAACCCAAACCTGTTTTCATCTTTGGATTCCTTTGCTGATTCAGAATGGTGGCTAATCCTTCTGAGGCTTTGATACTTGACAGATTCTAATTGTACGAGGCTTGAAATTTCTCCATCTCTTTCCTAGTTTTCACTACTTCTTGTTCTAATGCTTCACATCTTGCCTTCTTTTCTGATAACTATTGTTTCAGAATGTATTCGATTTTCTTTGCCTCTTCCAATTCTACTTTTAGTAGGACAAGGTCTTTATCAGGTTCTTTACCATTTTTCTTGAACTGTATCAGCAATTGTCTTCGCTTTCTGTTCTTGATTCTTAGTCTGTCAATCTCTTCCAGAGAACTGATCAATTCTCCTTCCATTTCAACCTCAACTTCTTCTTCATTAACATCACTCCTTATGTTGTTATTATCATAGTCCTCTTTGGAAATAAGTATGAAGTCATTTAGTTTATCTTCAATAGGTGAATCATTGTCTTCATCATCTGAAGGATCATCATCATTGTTTACGCAAAGACTTTTCTTCTTAAAGTTATTCTCTTTAAAGAAATTTTTGTGTTTTTACTTCTCCTCATCATCACAAGTTTGATCCTTTCCTTCGTGGGGACATTTATTTGCAAAATGATCTATCCTACCACAGTTGAAGCATTTGAAAGGCAGTTTACCTTTGTATTTGCCTGATCCTTTCTTCAGTCTCTTTACAAATTTTCCTTCAATTTCATCGGGCTTAGAATCCTCATTCTTGTCTCCCTTAAATGATGTTTCTCTAGGTGTGGGTTTATCTTTAACTATTCTCATTTCATATGCAGTCAATATTCCTAGAAGTTGATCAAACTCCAAGGTTTTTAGATCATTAAGTTATTCTATAGCAGAGACCTTCGGGTTGAACCTATCTGGGAGAGATCTCAAGATTTTCTTAACTAAAGAAGGTTCCTCAATTGTTTCACCAAGTGCCTTCATTGCATTTACCATTTCTTCTACTCTTAGAAAGTATTTTCCAATAGTTTCATCTTCCTTCATCTTCAGCTGTTCAAACTGTATTCTATAGGTTTGAAGCTTGGCATCCTTTACCTTTTCATTACCTTTATAACTACTAATGAGTTTGTCCCACATTTCTTTGGCAGTTCCTAGGTGCATAACTTTCATGAATTTTGCTTCTGCAAGCCCACTTAAGATAACATTCATAGAATTAGCATTGAAGCTAAATTCTAGCTTGTCATCCTTATTAGCTAGTAGAACTGGCTTTACATAACCAGTGTCTACCACATCCTAGACATCTGCACCTAAATCCATTATATAGGTTCTCATTCTAACTTTCTATAAGTAAAAGTTTGTTCCATTGAATGGTGAGGCCTTATTGGTTGAATTTCCTTCATGGCTTGACATATTTAAGCTCTAGGATTTTCCCTTAGATAAATGGGGTTGGATCTGATACCAATTGTTGGACAACTGAGAGGGGGGGTGAATCAGTTGTTACCTTTCTTAAACAATTATGCTTCTTTTAAAATATTTACAAGGCACTCAATGATGATCACAATAATGCAGGGAAATAAACAATGGGACATTCAACAACAATCACATATATGAGAAACACAGAGACAGATATTTCCCAAGGAAACCCATACAGGGTAAAAACCTCTTCTTCTTTATATGATGAGGATTATTTACATTCTTTACATTATCATACATATGAGCACCAACTCATTGTGAGGCTACAACCTCTAGTTTCGCAAGTTGCAACTTGCTGAGAGAACCAACTCTTTGTTTTCTCTCGCACCCACTAGAAGGAAGCACCAACTCCCTGGTTTCTCTAGCACCCACTTGAAGGGAGCACCCACTCCCTAGTTTCTCTAGCACCAACTAGAAGGAAGCACCAACTCCCTGGTTTCTCTAGCACCAACTAGAAGGAAGCTATAACTCCTTGTGTTCAAGCACCCACTTGAACCTTTGAGGACATCAGTCCTCCCTAGCACCTCCCTACCACCCTGGATTATCAATATGTGTTACTTAAACTTATTACAGTGATATAATGTTTAACAACAACTTACCAGTCTCATCACTGTTCTGTAAGATTTTCGCTGCTCTGTCTACCTCCCAGTCTTCATGCATGCATACCTTGCACATTCTGTTCTTATATGTTTTGTACTCTATGCACCATTCCTCTTCAATACACCATTTGTCTTCTGTGACTCCCAGCTTCTGTACTCCACCTTCTTCTTTTCACATGCATTACTCCCAACAACAACAACAACAATCTCTTCTTTTTTTCATATTCTTATACCCACTGTGCATCTTGTGCATTCTCTGTGTCTCATGGTTCTGCATCCTTTGCATGTCAAGTGCTCTGCCTGCTCATCATGAAAACTCTTCAGCTTCTCTAGCGGTTTTACCCACATGTTCAACATCAATGGATATCATGCTGAGATTCCTCAGCCTCTCTGGTAGTTGAGACTCTTCGTCTTCTCTAGCATAGTCGAGCTTATACTTTATGCTTCAGTTATAGACTTCAATTCTTATCCACTTGTCAGTCCCTCTAAGAATCATCTTCATTCACTGGAAGAAGCTTGGAGACACTTCATCTCCTCTGGTGAGCACACAGAGATTTCTTTGAATCCTCTGGCAGAGACCATCAATGGTTTCTATCAATTAGACTGCGAGGAGTAACATTATCCCTCCGATTGTGCCCAAAATCACCTGCACCATTGGATTGAATTCATGTGATCTTGCATTTATTTTTCCAAATTGCATTTCGATATTTCGGGATCCCCAGGGTAAAGATTTGTTACACACCATGTCTTGATCCCCGAAAATCTAGAAAAAGGAGCTTGTCTATACTATCTCCTTCCCCCACGGGACCACAGGCGGTGACCACCGACTAGTTTGAAATTGTATATTGCAATTTCGCATTTCGGGATTTCAGCGTTTCTATGGTGAAGTGTTCTTGACACCTCCAAGTTTCGGCATCCGAAACTATTAAATGGAGTCGAATCAATGGTTCATACTCCTGAGTTTCTCTTTTTGGAGAATCGACATTTCGCGACTTCGGGTTTCGCGATTTCTTGAGATGAAGAGTCCCATCACTTGATTCTTCCAACTCCTGCTATCCGAAGTTCCAAAATGGAGTCGGATCAATGGTCCACACCCTCGATTATTTGACAGTTATTCTCTGCCTTGAGACTTCATCCTTCGGGACTTTGGGGGAGTGATAGTGATAAAACTCCCGAAGAAAAAACTCTCAGAGTGAGGTTAGTCTTGCATCACTCGATGACATGTCGTGACCCGAGTGGTTGCCACGTGTCACTCATAAATGTGAATTCTAGTGGCCTGAAATGCCAAATCAACTTGACACTTGTCATTTTCTGATCATGCCACATGTCCTGGTCTTCCACCTGTCCTTTCTGATGTGGTCTGCCACATTCACTTCCTGGAATTGTTGGCCCAGATCACTTCGTGATTTCGCATATCGTGATTTCTGGTTTCACGACTTCGGGACTCCTTATCATGACAGTCTTTGTCATTTCCATTTCCTAGTATCTGAGATCCCGGTATCTAGTACTCCAAGCGATGTGCCTATTTTGGGTTTTCGTATTTCGGCACTTCGGGACTCCTGATGATGTGAGTCTTTGACATCTCCATCTCCCAGTAGCTGAAATCTCGGTATCCAACACTCCAAGCGATGCACTTGTTTCGCAATTTCGGGGTTTTTCATTTCGCGACTTTGAGACTCCTGTTGATGTGAGTCTCTGACATCTCCATCTCCCAGTAACTGAAATCTCGGTATCCAAAACTTCAAGCGATGCGCCTATTTCACGATTTTGGGGTTTCACATTTTGGCACTTCGAGACTCCTGATGTTGAGAGTCTTTGACTTCTCCATCTCCCAGTAACTAAAATCATCCTCCTTTCAGGATTTCATACCCCGCTTCACCTGGGTCATTAAAGAGTTTGCAAGTTTTCCTGGATCCAATGTTGGTTGTACCTTGGGCTCAGATCTGACGTTCATGAGGAATTACCAATGGGATCCATCGTCGCATACTTTGATCTTGTCGACCTTGCTCTGTAGCATCTACCCAAAATAATCCATCGTTGTTGTACTTGCCATCAATGAAAAGCTACCTGTAAAACATGCCAACAGATTGCAGGTCCAACACTGTGATATTAGTGCACAATACAAGAGGAAGAGATGATTAACCCTATGTTATAACTGCAGAATACAGGGACATCTTGCTAAGAAATTCCCTGGTATAGGTCCTATTTGTCTTTTTTGTAAAATTGTTGGTCATGAAGTTGAGGATTTCCCAACGATGATTGATAAAGTTGAACAAATGAACATGAGTCAAGAGAATAAGAGCATGTTAGAAGATCAAAAAGAGAAAGGATCAGAGGAAGTTTAGACCACATTAGTACAGTTAAAAGACGCAATGAATGATCACAAATATGTCAGTTTACCAGAGATCATGAAATAAAAACAATGCATAAGTGCAAGAATAGGAGACTTCGACATAGACTGTGTCTTGGATGAGGAAAAACCAATGAATATTATGATAGAAAGCACTTGGAAAATTTTGGGAAATCCTATTGTGGTACCTTCACTGGGAAGGATAGGCTTGTTTAAAGGAAAGATGATAACCCTATGTGGAAGAATTACTAATGTACCTATTATTATTCATGGAATATCGACATAAGAGGAATTTGAAGTTATTAGGTTTATTGACGACAACACCCCATTCACACTTTTGTTAGGAAAGACTTGGATTGAGAAGGATCATATTATAAGGAAAGCATAGGAAGAAGCTACAGAAAATAAAAAGAAAGAACTAAGTTATTTCATAACTAGAAAAATAGATTGATTGATAGAAGAACGAGAAGTTAAGTCAAAGAAACAGAATGAAAGAGAATTATTTGTCGAGGTTGAAAGAACGTAAGAAGGTTTGAAGGACCTATCCATGCAAGAAGAAAGTAAATCCAACCAATAAGTGGTAAGGTAAAGGATATTAAATTTGAACCCATTGGAAGTACATCAGCACTGTGAGGTCACTACGATAGGAGAAACTAAGAATAAGAATGGAAAGAGGAATCTAGAAATAGTTAGAGAGACTCAAATCACAGGAAAGAAGGAAAGGAAGCTCAGTAAGAAGAAAGCCATATTGGAAAATCTACAGGGAGTTACAGAGAAGACTTTGCAGGAGGTAGGTTTGCAAGATTTGAACCTCAACGGAACAACAGAACCGCACAGAATGGGACTTCACTTCGGTGAAGCTATATGACCATTGGAGGTGCCCTGATCATTAGAACGACACTCCAAAATGGCTAGGAAGTGAATTTATGGGTGAATAGACCGCATTTGGGATGTTGAGACCATGTTTGGGACGTTGATACCGCACCATAACAGACATATTTGAGTTAATGAAAGAAGTCCTTCCCATTGGAAGAATATGTTACGATGTTCTCTTATTTAACCCGTCCGACGTTGCACTGGGACCACTTTTTGTCATCCGTGATTAATTTTCCTAACAAAGAACTGATTATGTTTCAAGCTGTGATTTTATAACCTAAACATCATCATCTTCTTGTTCACCCCATCTCTCCGTTCACCTACCCTGACTTATCCATTTAAAAGTGAGAATGTCGAGTGAACAAACTGAGTTAGAGAAGTTCGTCGAAGAGGTACTTAAGAAGTTTATGGCATATAGATCTATGTCTGAAGGTGTTCGTGCCTCGTTGAATAGGGGAATGTAGGCCTCCCCTTCGACTGCACGATGTTCTGGTCGTACTAACCCTACAACTGAGAAGCGAAGTAATAATCGCGAAGATATGGATAATGTGAAGTAGATCTCATCGATCTTACCTTATTATATCCCTCATTTGGTTGGTGCGGTTAACCATGAAATCATCCCATGGGACTATGAGTACACTTTGATCACTGCATACATCTCAAAGGGGACACGCGTAGTTGGAAGCTAGTTGGGACAAATCCCATCCCTGAAGAACAATGACTTTAACCTTGGAGACAGAAATAACTATGCCATGCTTGCCCCTCATAGATACTCGATGAAGACAACTGGGAAGAAGACTTGCATAGTCTCCCATCCTTGGATTAAGGAGCTGGCACAGTCCACGATACTTAATGTAATGAAAATTCCACATTTTGGTCAAAATCAGAAGGTTAACGCTTGAGTTAAACTCCTCTTGTCGTTCTATCATGGTGGATACCTATGGTTCGATAGGTGGATTATTGTGGATCCGAAATTGATCCACCTAATCATAGGATTGAACATGCAAGGACCTGACCCTTAACAGTTATACCCAAGAAATACCTCATATCACTCCCTAGCACAACGCATTAAGGGGGCATATGGAGAAGTTGAGAACGGAAAGTGAGGCTACAAGGTAGCCTCTATCCAGGATGTCATAATGCGCCTCTCTTGCCAACTCATAGTTGGCAAGCTTGTCAGAAAGAACCACCCCACACAGGTCATCGAGTTTGTGGTGGACCTCGTAGGGAAATGCGTGGAGGGGATGCAGATGAATTGGGTGAGATACCTCCTCAACGAGCTTGAGAAGGATTTCCGTGAAGCGCAAGATCAGGGATATGACTTCCACTTCAGTTGGCTACTCGTGTTGATTTCATTTTCCACTTGGTAAATTTCAGAAGGAGCTACCTTCCCGGAGATTGAACCTTTGGAGTTGTTGGCTGCGAAGTTCTGAAACTTATGGTATACGAATGACATGTCGAAGAAATGGAAATCGAAAACAGTGTCCCATGCCTACTATCAGCAACTGAAGGTTTCCATAGAATTGTTCCCATGCATGGCACCACACACATTGCACTAGTATAGACCACTAGATAAGTTCCGCGCAGATCCACATTTTATTTATATCACTACATGCAGGGATGAGAGCAAGGAAGAATTATAGTCCTATTACAAGTTGATCATTGAAGACATGGAGGAGATCACCAAGGAGTGGCTGGAGGAGTTCCATGTACTGGTTGATGATGGTGAACTCTCCGACCTTGACATCATAGGAAGACCCTTGGTCACTCAGTTTGAACATGAAAGACAGTCAAGTGAGAAGAAGAAAAAGAAAAAGGAGGAAGTTTAGAACATAGAGATTGATGAGGAGGACATCGCCTCGGAAGAAAATGGACATGGCTCTCCCATAGGAGGAGGAGGAGATGAAGTAAATCAAGAAGTAGGAGGGAAGAAGGAAAAAAGAAAGGAGAAGGTGAAGCTACACCGCCTAAGGATCCCCCTACCGAGACACAAAAATTGAAGAAGAGGAAGGTTTCTCCGCAGAAACCTTCAACAAGAAATAAGACCCATGCCAGTATGCCCCAACTAGAGGCTATGCTCATAGAATATGATATCATTCTAGTCTGTGGAGCGATGGAGGATGTGTATGAAGATCTCTTGCATAGATACTGAGCCAACCAGGATGAACTATATGGTAGGATAGAAAAGGAATTGAGCAAATTACATAAAGCTATTTGCTTGGTATGCGTAGTCCGTACTGCCCCTTCCTCATCAGAGACTGTCGAGTTGGGGGATGAGCCAACCCAACTTCAAAGACTTACATATGAAATAGAGGCTCAACTTCAGCGAGTCCAAGAAGAGAAGGAGAAGGCTATAGAAGCCCTGGAGAAAGAGAAAGATGAAGTCTTAGAGAAACTATGATTTTCATGGTACTGTGTAACCGCATATGAAAATGAGAAGGATGTGTTCCGGGCAATGCTCAAGGAATACAAAGAAAAGATATAGAGGAAAAAGGACTAGTTTCTCATAGAGTAGAATACAATCAAAGAAGTGGTGAGAAGAGCACTTTTCTCTATGCCATGCTTGGCACAAGAGGAAAATGAGGCAGTTGAGGTTCAAGTGATGAAGCTTGTCGAGGCTATCCAATAACTTCAAACAAGGGTAACGAAGTTGGAGATCCAAACAGTACCAAGTACTCTGTAGGAAGTGCGTGACCAGAGGGAGGAAGCCACTAAAAGATAAGTTGAAAGGATTAGAACCCTTGCCTCAAAATGCAAGCATCTAATAAATATAATTGCGCAAACGTAAGAACGCCTCACGAAAGATCCAGAGCTTAGGATGTTAGAAGCGCAGCTACAGGAGGCACAGCAGCAAGAACTGACAGTTCAAGTGCAGATGAAGTCATTCACTATAGTCGAGATAATGAAGATATCAAAAGAACATCATGCATCCCAACAACATATTACTTCCATCCAGGGAAGAGTAATGGAAGTCACACAAAGACTACAACCGGTGCAAGAGGAAGCCTGTGCGGTGTTTGAAGAGATTGAAGGACAAGGTTCACAACTGGACCAAGTGGTTGCAACAATGGAACAATGCCTTGAAGGGCCTGTTACAGAGAAAATGATCTGGAAGTTCACTGAGCAAGAAGCTCAGGAGAAGCAACAAGTCGAGGCAGCTTGAGAAGATCAAGGCCTTCAAAGCATTGTTTCCCAGATCTAAGTGACTCGGGACGCGTCACAGGTGAGTGTTGGGGGATTTTTGGCCCTCGACCAAGTTTTGAGGAAATCTTGGTCATGTTTGACCACCTTTTGGAATTTGACGCAAGGATCGAAGATGGAGCACCCAGGCAGAGCTAAGATCATGGATCTCACTTGTTTTGTTGGATTTGTGGGCCCATCATGGGGTTCTTAGGGTTTTGTAACAGGTTATGGGATGTAGGCCCATGGGTTTACCTATGATTAGACCTTTTTGTAAATGTAAAAGTATAAATAATAATAAAATTGTAAGGATGAGTAGTGGTAGAAGGGGATGCAATTGGCTAAGTGCAAGAGCCAAGTAGTTATGAGTTGCTTTGTGATACATAACATGTATGTAAGGCTCTATGCTTGATAAAGGAGTTGACTTTGTGCCTTGACCTGATTTTGGGAAGGTGGATCTGGTGCTTAGTGCATAGATCACCTGTCTGGTGTGAATCATGGCTATGTTTCTTAGTGCATGTAAGCATACGAATGTAAGAGATTGAAGCCTAATAAAGAAGAAGAAGCAATTGGTGGACATAGCCCCACACTGGGGTGAACCACATATATCATGTGTTGATGGTTTTCTTTATGTTGTGATGTTTATGATGTGAATTTGATAAGTGCATTGATTGTTATATATGATAGATGAATCTATGAATAACTAGTGCTTTATTTATATTGAATCTGCTAGATTTAACTTATGATGCTAAGTGCGATGTGTATTTGGTCATTATTACTATGTCGATCTATCCTTAGGTTTTGTTCTACGATGTGAATAAAATTGATAAGATAATGCATGTTGTATTCTAAGTACTTTGTGAAGTGTTATAATCATATATGTGTGTCCCAGCTTGGTTATAGATACCTGAGTCCTGTAACCCCCGCTGCCTCTACCTCGGGTGAGACTTCTCCTACTTCATAGGTGTTTTTGAAAGGGCCGATAGTTAGGGTTTTGTTATGTGTTGTTGAAGCATTGAACCCTGGGTCTGCCCTTGTGCCAACAATGTCTTAACTAAAATACAAATTTCCAAATTATGATGAAATTTATCAGTTCCCAAAGAACGAGAAAATAATTCTTAAAGATCGATCCTATCATTGCATGGCTGTGAAATATTTAGTATCACCCCTCTCTCTCTTGATATCATGAAGTTTCTAAAAATATTTTAAACATTTTTAGAGAGTTGGAAGCACGGTAATGTGTGGGAATTGTGTGTAAACCTGTTGGGATACTGAACAGGTCTACTGGCAGTAGGTAAATGTATTGGATTACAGAGAGGGGGAGTGAATCAATAATAGAGCAATTTAATCCTTTTCACCATAAAATGCAAGTGTTATATCAATGTAGCATAATCATCCAATAGTTGCAGAGTAAATAAACAATGAACAAATGAGCAATCAAACACCTACACAGTACACCTGTGTTTTATGTGGAAACCCAAAGCGGGAGAAAACCACAGAATGTTTTTTCTTATATTTCTTTAATAATTACATTCATTGGAAGCACCAACTTCCTTTTTTTTCCAGCTACAACTGGAAGGAGGATCCAACCCCTTAGTTTCTTAGGATACAACCTAAAGAAATCTCCAACTCCCCAATTCTCTGTCTACAACCAGAAGGAGGCTACAACCCCTTATGTTCTCCAGCTAGAACCGGAAGGTGGCTAAAACCACTTGTCCTTGCCCAATCCAACCACCCTGACATAGAAGTAGAATGATGGAATCACTCTCACACTATCATTGTGAGATATATTGTTTTAAATTTGTACCAATCAAACTGCACCAAACAACATGTACCAATAACGTGAACCATGCATCAACCTGTACCTCAAGCTGTAATGAACCTATATCATAAACAAGTGCATCAACCATGCACCAACCTATACCAAACAACCTATAGTCAAGTTGTACCATAAACAAGTGCATTAACCATGCACCAACCTGTACCTCAACTTGTACCATGAACAAGTGCATCAACCATGTACCAAACATGTACCTCAACCTCTATCATGAACATCAACCATGCACCAAACCTGTACAAATAACATGTCACAACAACCTGTCCAAAAAACCTATCACAACAACCTGTCTCATCAATATTATCAACCAAATAAGATCTACTTACCAAGATAAATCACCAAGACAACTCTCAAATATGTGCATCAACCAAGCATAACACAACAACTCATAATCATCGCCAAGATCAATATATTCTTCTAACAATATACCAATACACGTATGCTACATCATCCATAAACCATGTGTCAACAATAATACTAACAAGTTCCTCCAACCATGTACCAAGTATGTACCAATCATATATCAACTACTCATCAACTATGACTCATCAATATGTACCAACATCATAAACTATACACCTCATGTATGTGCCAACTCATCAACTACTTGTCTCAACCATGTACCCAACGTGTACCTCGACCAAAAGCCCTCATCAATTTCATCATCCAAATATGATTTGTAACTCTATAATAGACCTGGTGTATATGATCACATACCTGCAAATCTTCCTTAACTTTAACAACAAGAGACTAGCATTTTCATCAAACTTTTCTTTAGTCTCACATGATTAGTTTTGGATTAGTCAACAACCCTAATTTGAAATAATCATAACTATGTACCTGTAATGAATAAAGATATGAAAATAGTAAACAATGTTATTCAATGTGTTTTATTAAATTCATCTAGGTGTCACTACTTGGAACCTCTCAGAAATGAAGTTATAGCAAAAATGGCATAGCTTGTTGAATTTTGGCTTATTCTAGAGAGCAAACATATAGAGCATTCCCCACACAAAATGTTTGTTGTATGGATATGAAAATTTTATATAGAATACTATAGATTGTACATTAACCAACACATTTGGTCATACTTAATTTGTATCTGTTATGAAGAAGTTGTGACTTTTTTACCCAAAACACATGTTTTAGACTAGTTTCAGGACTAACCACAAACCCTATTTTCCACGGAGTGTAACTCCAAAAATAAAATTAACAACAAGCTTAAATTTGTACCACAACTACTTGGATATGTTTCCTCAATGGCCTATCAATTTCATGGTCTGAATCATTCTAAAAAAAAAACTATTGTGAAAATGGTGAGATGACCTGTAAATAACATACCTTAGAAAACATCATCAAAAGAATTTATCCTCCCTTGAATTTCGGCCTTCTTTACTTCACCTTCTCTCTGTAATTCGTCTTAGATATCCTTTGGTTACCTCAGTCACCTGTAGATATTTAATATTCTCAAGTGTGATTTAAAATGAGAGAGCCTTGCCTCTTATTTATACTTTCATGTAGCTTCCTCAAGCGGTTACCTTTTAACCATCTTAACCCACTTTCCTTATTTTAGAGTTAACCAACTTTTAACCACTTGTCCAATTAGTAATTTATCCATTAAATTTATTATTTAAATAATTTATTTTGTATCCACTTTGACTTATAGTACACCCATCACTTCACTTTACCTCAAGGGGTTACCCTCTAACCATCTTAAACCACTTGTAACCACTTGTCAACTTAGTAATTTATCCATTAATTTTATTATTTAAATAATTTATTTTGTATTTAATTTGAATTATAGTACACTCATCACTTCACTTTATTATTTATCTTCTAAAAATATCTTAAACCACTTTGACTACTTTGACCTTTTGGGGCTTCTAGATGACTCATGAGGGTTCTCCAAATTCGTAAGGCCATAACTCTTAAACTGTGAGGAGTTATGTGGCATTCCAAACACCACCAGAAATGACATGACATGTAATATCCATCTATAATAGTATTACATGCAAATATATCAAATCACATACCATTATACATAAAAAAAAATTGGTTCCATTACCCAAACCTGGGTTCTCCAACTTCACATGAACATAATTCTCTAACCGTGAGGAGTTATGTGATGTTCCACATACCACCATAAATGGAATGACATATAATACCAATATAGAATAGTATTACCTTCAAATATATTAAAACTCATACCATTATACATCAAACAAACTTGGGTCCATTACCCAAACCTTTGTGCTATCAAAATTTGCTATCGGACTTTCTCCAAGGATTGACATCAATCAATAATGGATGACATCAATCTACAATATCACTCTCCAATGGTTGAAATACATGAAAACCAACAATCCATACCAACTATCCATCAACCTAAGTCAATTGTCTAACAATCTCCCCCTTTGGAATCGATGGCAACACCAACATTGATGGAAACAATTAGTCGTGATAACATTCATGCTTATACTCCTCATCAATGTTTCTATTTATTCCCCTTTGACATCAATGGAAAAGGGTATCTCCCTTTGGGGTTTATCCCATGGAATGAACTCTCCTTGGGCTGATCCCCTTGTCTACATGCCTCTTTTCTCTCTCTCCAAGCATTCCTATCATGCATATGATAAATATCTCCCCCTTTGTTATCAATGGCAAAGGTATCTTTCCATCTGGAGCTGCTCCCCCGAACTAAACTGTGCTTGAGGATACTCCCCACGACTGAGATCTTCGTGAAAATGATCTCCCAACCTGAACTGTCCTCTTTATGGTGATTCCTCATGTAAATCTAATACATATAAGATAAGTATCCAAAAGCATTCATTTTGGAGTATAAATTACTCTGAGTCTCTGGCGAAGATACTCAAAGGCTTCTTGTGGAAGCAGTTTTGTAAATATGTCTGTCACTTGTTCTTTTGTGCCCACATATTCAACTTTGATGTTCTTCTCTACAACATGTTCTTGTAGAAAGTGATACTTGATTGGAATGTTCTTCGTTTTGGAGTGCATCATCAAGTTCCTTGAGATATAGATGGCGCTTGTATTATCACAATATATTGGAATGGGCTCATCATACTCAACATGTATATATGCCAGAGTTTGTTTCATCCATAGAACCTATGTACAACATGATGTTGCTACAATATACTCTTCCTCTGCTATAGATAAAGATATTGATGAGTGTTTCTTTCTTAGCCATGATACTAAGCACTCACCCAAGTAGAACACTACTCCACTAGTGCTTCATCGATCATCAATGCAACCTACCCAATCTACATCTATGTAGGCAATAAGTGATAGATCCTTTCCTTTTGGATACCATAATCCAAACTCTTATGTTCCTTTGAGATATCTGAAAATCCTCTTCACTGCTAATACATGTGATTGCTTTGGTGTTGCTTGAAATTGTGCTACCTATCCAAATGCATGCATTACATTTGGTCTGGATGTTGTCACATATAGTAAGATACCAATCATTGACCTATATTTCCTCTGGTATTTAGACTTTGAATCATCATCTTTTCTCAACTTGCAACTGCTTTTCGTAGGAGTGGTAACTAGTTTGCAATCTTCCATTCCAAACCTCTTTATCATTTCTCTGATATACTTAGTTTGAAAAATAAGAATTCCTTGGTTTCTTTGACATATATGAAGACCCAAAAAGAAGGATAGTTCTCCAAGTAATGAAATTTCAAATTCATTCTGCATATCCTTTGAAAATTTCTAGCTTAACCTGTCATTAGTACTTCCAAAAACAATATCATCAATACAAATTTCAATTAATAAAATACTACCTTGAGTTACCTTGATGTAGAGGTTGTTGTCTATGCTTTATTTCCATAGTTCGCAGGGAGTTTTTTCATTGTTGTTTCTAAGAATTACACTGTTTTGAATGTGAACTGTTGTATGCACTGCATGTGTCCAAAAAATATCTGTCAATTTGGAATCCATTATCATTTTTTGATCCATTTCCCATGTAATTATCATCCATTATGATAATGTTCCTTTGTCTCTGAACCACTCTCTAAACCAATCTATGAATCCATTCTCTCATCCACTTTCATATATCTTTCCAAATCTGCTAAGTATTCTTACAAATCTATCTCTGTCCATACTGCCCAACAATCTACTTGTGTAATTGTCCATAATGCTAACACATTTGTCACTATACTATCATGAAGTCTTGATTAATATATCAAATTGTAATTCTGCTAACTAACTTCTATGAATCTATCTTCTCAAACTCTGCAAGCTGCTCGAGGGATGGTTCTTTGGTCTATCATAGCTATTGCATAGACTCCCCCTATCTAATATTCATATTTCTTGGGAGTCTTTAAGCCGGATGACTCAAAACAATTCTTGCTCCGATGTGTATTCATAATCATCTTCATTGGTAGATTCATCATCTCTTTGAGCTCTGACTTCTTTATTTATGTCTATGGATTCATCTTTCACTACAATACCTGAAAGCACAATATCTTGAACATGTTCCTTATTTACTTGTCCTTATTTTCTTTCATTTATTTTCCAAACCTTTCTATATATGACATCCTTCTTTTTCTCTGTAGATTTTTCTTCATCTTTTTATTTCCAATATTGTGATGTCTGGGACGTAGTCTTTGTTCACCTGTTCTTCCTGTTTTCTTATCCATACTTTCTTATACCTGATATTAGTGTTCTCTTTCATGGAATTATCTATCATGCTTCTACAATCACGAGCTATGTGTCCATAGTTATGACATTTGTAACATTCAATGTTACGTGGGGCCACATAGGCATTTCTTGCTTGAACATTTATTTTATAATCCTTGCAATATGCAACCTTATGTCCAAAGTTAGTACAATAAAAACAATGACCACAAAATAAATTTGCATACCTGGGAGTGAATGATTTTCTTTGTGGTGTAGTCCTTCTGAATTTCTTCCTTGACTGATCATGATCATGATTGAAGCTTCTTTGTGGATTGAACATGGATGGTCTTCTTGAAGATGTATCTTTATTAGTTTTCTTAGATTCGGGTTGACCATGATTCATTCCTTTGAGTACTTTTTCATAACTCTTTCTATTTTATTCATTCTTCTTTTCTAGCAACGTAGAGTGCTTCTCTTCATTCTCTACAACTGATGTGGATGTTTTTGTCTCTTAAACGTTCTTGTTGAGCTTGACGTTTTGAATCTTAGTGTGACAACTTATTCTTCAAGATTCTCAACCTCTTATTCTTTCTCCATTATATGAGACTTCATGACCTCTTATGTTCTCTTTGCTACATCAAGTTGGATTTTCAATGCAATTATTTCTTCTTCCAATCTTCTCTCTTCTTGACCAAACTCTTTCTCAAGTTGGTTTAAGTTATTGGTTCTTTCCTTGAGATGATCCATCAATCTATTTTCTCTCTTTTTTGCTTTTTCCTTTTGTGCTGCTATGTTGGCTTCCAAACATTTATTTTGATATTCTAGAGTTTCTTCAATTCTTCTGGCCTCTTCTAGTTGAGCTCTTAAATTCTTGATGACCTTGTGATCTTTTTCGGAACCTTGAACACTTTCCTTTTGCTTCATCAATTCTTTCTTGGATGGCTTGTTTTCTTCTCTTTATTTATTTAGATATTCAATTGAATTGATCAATTTTTCTCTATAATCAACTTTTGCTTCTTCATACCCTTCCTATTTTGAATCTGTCTGACATGATGAGCATATTTATTCTTGTTCTGTATCTACATCTTCTTTGTCATTTTTTGAATCTTCAATGGGTGAAGAATATGTGTCATGCAACTTATCCCAAAGTTCTTTGGATGATGAAAATTTACCAACCTTTTATATTACCCGATTAGGTAATCCTTCCCAGATGGATTCCATTGCTATTTTTTTATTCTTCTTCAATTCCTTTTTGGATGCAGTCTGTTCCCTTTTTAAACTATCATATCCTATAACAATTGATAGTCAAATATAATTTCCTTGTTCTTGTAAAAATAATTTCGTCCTTATGCTCCACATCTCATACTTAAAACCATTCTGACCCTTAAACATTGGTACTCCATTCTCATAATAATCCATGATCTCATTCCAATGGTTAAGTTGTTTCTTGAAGGAACCTGCTATGATTCCAATTGTTGGATTACTGAGAGGGGGGGGTGAATCAGTAATAGAGAAATTTAATCATTTTTCACCATAAAATTCAAGTGTTATATCAATGTAACATTATCATCCAATAGTTTCATAGTAAATAAACAATGAAAAAATGAGCAATCACACACATACACAGTACACCATTGTTTTACGTGGAAACCAAAACAGAGAGAAAACCACATAATGTTTTTCCTTATATGTCTTTAAGAATTACATTCATTGGAAGCACCAACTTCCTTTGTTTTGCAACTGCAACTAGAAGGAGGCTCCAACCCCATAGTTTCTCAGGCTACAACCTGAAGGAATCTCCAACTCCCCAATTCTTTGGATACAACTAGAAGGAGGCTACAACCCCCTATGTTCTTCGACTAGAATTGGAAGGTGGCTACAAAAACCTGTTCTTTGCCCATCCAACCACCCTCACGCAAAAGTATAATGATGGAACCATTGTCACACTATCATTGTGTGATATACTATTGTAAACCTATACCAATCAACATGTAGCAAACAACCTGTACCAATAACCTGAACCATGCATCAACCTGTACCTCAACATGTAATCAACATGTACCATAAACAAGTGCATCAACCATGCACCAACCTGTACCAAACAACCTGTAGTCAACTTGTACCATAAACAAGTGCATTATCCATGCACCAACCTATACCTCAACATGTACCATGAACAAGTGCATCAACCATGTACCAAACCTGTACCTCAACATGTACCATGAACATCAACCATGCACCAAACCTGTACAAATAACATGTAACATCAACCTCATTTCCAATCAACCTATCACAACAACCTATCTCATCAATCTTATCATCCAAATCAGATATAATCACCAAGAAAACTTTCAAATATGTGCATCAACCAAGCATAACACAACAACACATAATCATCACCAAGATCAATATATTCTTCTAATAATATACCAAACAAGTATGCTACATCATCCATAAACAATGTGTCAACAATAATACTAAAAGGTACCTACAACCATGTACCAAGTAAATACCAATCATGTATCAATTACTCATCAACTATGACTCATCAATATGTACCAACATCATCAACTATACACCTCATGTATGTGCCAACTCATCAACTACTTGTCTCAACCATGTACCCAACGTGTACCTCAACCAAAATCCCTCATCAATTTAATAATCCAAATATGATTTGTAACTCTATAATATACCTATTGTATATGATCACATACCTCCAAACCTTCCTTAACTTTAACAACAAGAGACTAGCATTTTCATCAAACTTTTCTTTAATCTCACATGACTAGTTTTGGATTAGTCAACAACCCTAACTTGAAATAAACATAATTATGTACCTGTAATGAATAAAGATATGGAAATAGTACACAATTTTCTTTAGTGTGTTTTATGCAATTCCTCTAGGTTTCACTACTTGGAACCTCTCAGAAAAGGATTTCTATCAAAAATGGCATACCTTGTTGAATTTTGGCTTATTCTAGAGAGTGAACTTGTAGAGCATTTCCCGCATGGAGTATTTCTTGTATGGATATAAAATTTTTACACATAATAGTAAAGAATTTACTCTAACCAACACATTTTTTGTTACTTAATTTGTAAATTTTATGAATAAGTTATGACATTTTTACCCGAAACACCTGTTTTAGACTAGTTTTGGGAATAGCCACAAACCCTATTTTCCACGGAGTGTAACTCCAAAAATAAAATGACCCCCAAGATGAAATTAGTACCATAGCTACTTGGATATGTTTTCTCAATGGAATATCAATTTCATGGTCTGAATAATTCTATAAAAAACTTTATTGTGAAAATGGTAAGATGACCTGTAAATAACATACCTTAGAAAGCATCATCAAAATAATTTATCCTCCCTTGAATTTCGCCCTTCTTTACTTCACCTTCTCTCTGAAATTTGGCTTACATATCCTTTGGTTACCTCATTCACCTGTATATATATTCAATATTCTCAAGTGTTATTTAAAATGAGAGAGACTTGCCTCTTATTTGTACTTTCATGTAGCTTTCTGAAGGGGTTATCTTTTAACCATCTTAACCCACTTTCTTTATTTTAGGGTTAACCAACTTCTAACCACTTGTCCAATTAGTAATTTATCCATTAAATTTATTATTTAAATAATTTATTTTGTATCCTCTTTGACTTATAGTACACTCATCACTTCACTTTACCTCAAGGGGTTACCTTCTAACCATCTTAAACCACTTTTCTTATTTTAGGGCTAACCCACTTCTAACCACTTGTTAACTTAGTAATTTCTCCATTAATTTTATTATTTAAATAATTTATGTTGTATTTACTTTGAATTATAGTACACTCATCGCTTCAATTTATTATTTACCTTCTAAAACTCTCTTAAACTACTTTGACCTTTTGGGGCTTCTAGATGACTCATGAGGGTTCTCCAAATTCATAAGGCCATAACTCTTAAACCGTGAGGAGTTATGTGATGTTCCACATACCACCAAAAATGGGATGAAATGTACTATCCATATATAATAGTATTACTTGAAAATATATCAAAACTCATACCATTATACATCAAACAAACTTGGTTCCATTACCCAAACCTGGGTTCTCCAAGTTCACATGGCTATAACTCTCTAACCGTGAGGAGTTATGTGATGTTCCACATACCACCGGAAATGGAATGACATGTAATACCCATCTAGAATAGTATTAAATTCAAATATATTAAAACGCATACCATTGTACATCAAAAAAAATTGTGTCCATTACCCAAACCTTTGTGCTACCGAAATTTTCTACCGGAGTTTCTCCAAGGGTTGACATCAATCACTAAGGGTTGAAATCAATCTACAATATCACTCTCCAATGGTTGACATCAATGAAAACCAAAAATCCATACCAATTTTCCATCAACCTAAGCCAATTGTCTAACAAAATTCACACATGATACCAAGATAACTTCGTCAGGGTACTGAATAGGCTTGCTAGCAGCGAAGCAATGTTGGGTTCGAAGATCCTCAGGTATGTTTTTTTAAATTGAATGGATGTCAGGATGATTTTATCATAAATGGAAAAATCTTGGACGCAATATGAGTACTAGAGTGGGTTAAATGACATCCCTGTCGAGGTTATAGACACCTGCTGGCAGCCATGGCCTTGTCAACGGTATTGGATTTATCTGTATAAACAACGTTACCCCTGTGATCGAAACAAGATGCCATATTACAATTTTTGGAAAGAACTTTATCCAATACTATGACTGTGTTATTTTTTCCGGGTTAATGTCAAAATTCTTGATCTGTCTTTTAATTGTTTCTAATAATTATTTCTGAGTCATCTATTCCCTGATATAAAGTTCTGATGATGAAAAGATAACTGCTTTTCCCAGTGCGTCGCCATTGTTGGAAACCAAATATTCATGTCAATTTTATCATTGTAAAATGTCATCTTTAAGGGATAAAATTTTATGTAGCTGCCTCCTTCTCCTTGCAAACATTTCTATCATCTTTGGCTTTGAAAAGATTCATTGGACTAGATGTGTGTATGAGTTCATTATTTTTAATATATCATTTTTCTTGTTCAATTTCATGAATGAAAGCATGAAATTAGAACAAGATTTGGTTTGAGGGAATCATACAGTTTGTGGATTTTTCTTTTGCAAATGGGATAACACCTAAGGGCATCTAATATTTTCATAAACCTTAAATATTGTAAACCTATCATTTTACTAGTTGATCCCTTACCATAGTGCATGAGTTATCCTCCTTGGTTTACGACTTAGGAATTCTACTACTTGATTATTTTTGGTTTTCACATTGACATATCCACGATCACACAACAAACAAAACTTTGGTTTATTTTGAGATATGAATCCTAACCATAGTAGTCATATCATAGTCTCTTCGTCCTAGTACAAGGCTAACACTCATACCTTCAAACATCACTCCTTCGTCTTGCATAACACAAGAATGCATTCATTGTTTCAAGTGGTAATCTTTGGTGCTTGAGTTCGGAATTAATTTCACAGAGTGGTTCTTCATTCTACGCATCCTATGGTTTACTACCCACTCAAGGATCCAAAAGGTTGTTATGGTGGCTTTCTGAATCCTTAGGTATCGGGTTTCTCCTGAATATGCATACCTCATCCTACATTTCATGTGTTGGAAAACACACCCCACATCTCGCTACTCCTGTTGTTTTTGTATGACCATATCAATGGCGCTCGTTGTGAGGATCGAGCCCAATGGTTCAGAAGATCTACTCTCACATGACAATGTCGTGGAAGGTCTTGTGTCATATGGATGGGATGGGTTCATAAGATGATTTGAGGGTTTCAAACTCAAAGTGACTCAAGCCTTTACTCAGGCTTTCGATGGCACCAAGGATAAAATTGGGGATTTGTAGTTAGAGGTGATCGAGGGTTCCATTGCAGAGGATAATGGACTATCCCAAGAGGGATATCGATGGTTTAAAAACCTCAAGATCGAAGGTGTGTTTTGTCATTTACTCATGGCCTCCAAGAAATCATGTTACTGTGCGAAAGTTACACCAATTGTTCTTTTCAAACCATGATGGCATGGGTTTCTCTTGATGCATAAGCAATTTATTACCTGTGAGGGTAGATATGGTCTGGTCTTCTTGTATCATGTTTGTTTATTAATGGTATTCCTAGGTTATAATTTGAATATGTTGTTTTATCTACTTAGGAGCCTACAGAAAATGGCCAAGTTATATTAGAGACAAAACCTAAACCCATAGTCAAGCATGTTCCATCACAGCCTCATCTAAATTCTCGTGATTTCACATTTGTCTAAAGCTGGGGATAGTTGGGAAAATTTCATGTATCAAAATAGTTTTACCCTACCTGAAAATTTAACAGACTTACCTCTACATTTTGATGAACCTCCCAGTCCCTGTAAATTAAACCCCCCTATGAAAAACCTACATGTCAATATGAAAGAAAGCCCCGCGTCTATATATCAAACCCATGTTGTTATCCAGAATCCACCCAAAGGCAAGAAAATGAGATGTGATTTTGTTCCCAGAAAATATTTGGAAGAGATTTTGGATGCTCCAAAGGATAAAACTCTTATTGTTCCTAATCCTAAGCCAATTTAGATTGATTTGAATGAACCAAATGTCAAGAAAAAGGGTAGGCATAAGAAACAGAGTAGTCTAGATATCAATTTAAAAAATAAGTGACCTGGCTGACTCATATCTAGAAAATTGAGAAATCGACAACATGATCATGAGAAATCGATCCCTGTGATCGAGGTCGATGATCGTTTTTCTAAGGATGATATTGATGATTTTATTTCTCAGAATGGTATTGATGATCGGATTCTTGGGAACAATATCGATGTTGATACAACACAGTTCGATTTCATTTCAAATCTTCCACCATTCTCAAATAAACAAGAGGGTTTTTAGGCATTCAACATGACGTGAAACAAATCGTGGAACAGGTTAAATTACCCTCTAGAGAGTAGACTCGACCTTTGCCTAGCATAGAACCGGTTCATCTCAAAAAATATTTCGATTGGATTGAGAGATATTATCAGGATGTCCCCTACCTACATGCACAATTGAACCAAATGGTAGCAAAAAATTTGGTGCTCGAGAGGGAGAACGACGAGCTCAGAGCATGCGTTTGATCGAATGCACACAAGGCTAACATGAAGAGTCTAAGGTCCCTAGCATAGAAGGATTTTTCTTGTGGTTGGCATGGAAAACAAATTCCCATTGTAGACGGATATGAGGCATAGCTTGTTATATTACAAAGAGAATTTCTCCTCACACTCAACTTCATAATACTGACCCTCCCAATAAGTACATTTGGATACAAACTTTAGACACCGATGCTAAGAATATGTATATCGAAATTTGTTATTTTTCACCTATTAATTATACTTTTTATAAGAAAAACAATCTAGATAGCAATTGTCCCTATAATAATTTAGAACAAGATATTTATAGTTTGAAAAATAAAGGTAATATCCCTCTACTAGGATACTTTAATGCTAGGACCGAAACTAACCAATGTACTCTTTTAAGCAATGATTCCAACCATAATCCTTTATGGATAGATGAGGACCTTATTTTATCTAATAGCTACAAAAGAAGATATAAACACCTAATTGAGAATTTGTTTGGTACTGAGTTGGTCAAGCTCTGTAGCTCTCAAGACCTAATAAATTTCAATGGAGTAATGAAGTGGCCAAACTCCAACCATATGACTTGTATTCATGGGTTATGTAGTAGTGTCATAGATTATGTGATATCTGATATCCCTGTTTCCAACCAAATAATAACTTTTGACCTTTTAAATGACCATGAACCTGACTCTGATCATATACCTTTAACCCTAACTCTAAACTTTGCCATGCATAGGAGTGCCATTGAAGATAATTTTGATAATCAAAGGAAACTATGCTTTGAAAAAATTAAAGTTGACCTTTTCTTAAAGGATTTAAATAGTGAATTACATCTCCTAACTTATAAGGACAACATTGAAGATCTCTATCATAATTTTACAACTACCCTTTCCACTTCTATTAACGAGTTCTCTTTAGAGGTGTCCTGTAAAAACAATAATAGAATGACCAACCCTTGGTATGGTAAAGAGTGTACAATTGCTAGGAAATTCATTAGGGATGCTTATAATGAGTCCTTAAAACTCGATAAGATCAATACGTACAAATCCCTAATTAAAAGGAAAAAAAGGTACTATATCAATAAAAGGCAAGAGAAACCTTCACAACTATCCAAGTTGGATCCTAAGAAGTTCTGAAGGAAAATTCTAAACCGCAATACTAGAGAAAATAATATGATTCCTTAAGGGACTGGATTTCCTACCTTAAAAGTATTTACGGGTTCCCTAATTTCATGGACACCATTCCTATAGTCCCTATAGAGGATGAAGTTTTTTCTTTGGATGACATAGAGTTCAAGGTTAAGAAGCTTTCAAATGGGAAAGATAAGGATATTGAAGGCTACCAAGCTAAAAAAATTAAAATCGAAGGGCCTATACTCATCCCTCACATACACAAGCTCTTTAATTTAGCAGTGAAGCAGGGTTTCCCTAAACCCTAAATGAAAATACTCATTGTTCCTATTTTTAAAAATTGGGATATAAACATTCCCTCTAATTATAGGACCATTATGATTAGCCCAATTTTAGCCAAGCTTTATGGAGTTATTTTGGAAAAGAAGATTAGCCTTTAGCTAGAAATTCATGGTAAAAGAGTTAAAGGCCGGGTCATTTTTAGGAAATATCATTCAACTATGGAACATATTGTTACATTTAGCATCATTGTAGAGCAGTTCCACATCACTAAAACCAACATTTTATGTTTTTTTTTTTACTTTAGAAAATATTTTGACACGGTTCCTAGGAAAAACCTTTAGAAAAGGTTGGAAGATATAAAAGTTAATTTCAAGTTGAGGGTTGTTGCAATAAGGCTATATGGGAAATTTTTTTCCAAGTTTAAAAACATTGAGGGCTGGTCGAACTATATTAACTACAATATTGGAGTCATGCAAGGTTGTCCCTTGTCCCCTACCCTTTTTGGCATAAACATTGACAAAATAGAAGATTACTTGGAAGAAGTAGGTTGTGTCGACCCTACTCTCAATAGTATAGTCATCAATATTCTTTTTTATGTCGATGATATCGTTCTTATGGAGAGGATTACCCATGATATTGAAAACCAACTAAGAATCCTCAAGGATTTTTTCTCCAATATGGCTATGATTGTTAATACTGAAAAGACTAAGGTCATGATCATTAAATCCAATAAGATCACTTATGATACCATCATATATGACAACAACAACTTGGAGGAAGTGAATTCATACAAATATCTTGGAATCAATATTCACCACAAGATCAACTAGAATTCTAACATTGCGAAAAGGATTATTAGGGGATAGAAAGATTATTATTGGATTGAAAACAATTCTAAATCAGTCGATCCTTGGATATAGGATAAGAAGAAAATCCTCTTTGAGAATATTGTTACTCATGTTGTTCTTTATGGATGTGAAGTCTAGGAATGTAGTATCTCTCATGAATCCTAGAGAAAGATAGAGAAAATACAAAATAATTTTATAACATATAATTTAAAAATTAAATGAAATACACCATATCCCATCCTCCTCTTAGAGGTAATCCTTTCTCCCATTGAGAGAAAGACTATGAATATATACCTAATGTATAAGAACAAGTTAAACAACATGGAAGTCAAGAGGATTCCTAAAATTGCTTCAAAATCCATTCATAACCACCATCGACTCAAGCAAGGATGACATAAAGATTCCCAATCTTGGCTAAACCATTGGGGAATCATGGAAGACACCATTTTGTAAAATAGGGATACTACTAAAAATATCATCAAATCAAAATTTAAGGAGAAAATGTGGTGTGATAAAGAGTTAGAAAAAAAAAATTAAGGTATTATAAGGATGTAATCAACCTTAATCTAGAAGATCAGAAATTATCTCTTTGTTTTGACAAGTGTAAAGAAAAAAATAATCATTGCTAAGATAAGAAAAAATTCTCACGAGATCCATAGTGAAAGTGGGCATTGGTCAATTCCTAAATTTCCCTGGGATGAACAAGTGTGTCACATTTGTGACACTAAGAAGTTTGAAGATGAAAATCACTTTATTTTATATTGTCCAACATATACCTAGATTAGATCTCAATTTAAAAATATGTGTCACACTACCAACCTTCCTAACCTTTTAACTCAACAAAACTATGGTGATCTTGGAAAGCTTCTCTTAATGTTTTTTTATTACAGAAACAAAATTCTAAAGAATTGCAAGTAATCTTTTACCCTCTTAAGGCTTGATAGACTAATTTGGTCTCAGTGAACGTTAATCATCATCATCATCATCATATACTTACTCTTTTTTGGAAAATTTTATGGGATCTTTCTCTTATGGAATATGTAGATATACAATGGTTTAATCACCAACCACAAAAAGTGGTTGATAACTTTAAGAGATTTGATCAAATTTAAACATGAAACCTATGATCTTCTCATTGACAATATACATTGGATAAATAATTTAACCAATTGAAATAACCATTAAATCTAAGTTACTCTTATATATTTATACTCATATAATATATATAATTTTATTAATACATCACCATAAAAAATCAATATTGATTAAAAAACTTCAATCTTCTTAAATCTAAACCTCTTATATATTTAGAAGTATATACCCTTTCCCAAAATCCAAACGACCATTTGGCTTCCAAATGTGGTTAATATCTTTGAGTCTGCTTATCTATTCTATCGAGGTGATGGCTCAATGTTTACATGGAAATAAAGTTTAGGTGATGGCTCAATGTTTACATGGAAATAAAGTTTTTTTTGAAATTAAATGATAAATATTTTACAAAATTGATTTTTCTTATTTATTATCACTAAAGTTATACGATGAAATTTTGTCAAATTGAAATTTTGAATTAATAAAATTATTGTTTTTAATATTAAAATAGATTTAACATTAAATATCTCTATTACAACTAAATAATATAATATTAATATTTAATATTTACAAATTTAATTCTTATTTAAGTTAAAATAACCAATACTCCTTTGCATTATTTGGAATACCAAAACAAATTATAAAATATTTAAACTACAAAATTTGTAATATCAATTTACCACTAGTAATATTTTAATTAAAAAATAATTTAAAATCGTTCATTTTATATTCATATAATTACAAATACATTGAATTATTTAAGGAGTGCCATCCACAATGTGCAAATGTGAAATTACAGGTTTAATCATAAAGGATTATTCTTAGAGATGATGAGTTTAAAGTTGCGGGTAACTCATAGACACAAGTAAACGAGGGACAAATCAAAGCACATATATGATAATAGTCCAAGAATTATTATTTTATTTTATCTTTATCAAGGTGATATTTCAATATTTTTGTTTAAGTTTCACATACATATATTTTATGTGGAAATTTTCTAAGTATAAAATTGTAATTACAATAAAATTTTAATATTCAAGTTTTTTAATATGTAATTTTAAGTAATTTTAAATATTATATGTTTATCTTCTTTAATAGTTTAAGTAATGATTTAAATTGGATGTTTAGTGGATATTAGTTTAAATTATCTTTTAGATTTGGAGTATGACATAAAATTATTTATGATTATCAAAAATTTATCTTTTTTGAACATAAGGAAATAGGTTAAGAACTCAATATTCAAAGATGTTTAGTAGAAGTGAAAGTATATCCTCTTATGGACCACCAACAAATTATTTTTGTTGGATTACTGAGAGGGGAGGTGAATCAGTAATAGAGCAATTTAATCCCTTTTAACCACAAAATGCAAGTGTTATATCAATGAAACATTATCATCTAATAGTTACAGAGTAAATAAACAATGAACAAATGAGCAATCATATACATACACAGTACACCAATGTTTTTGCGTGGAAACCCAAAGCGAGAGAAAACCATGTAATGTTTTTTCTTATATGTCTTTAAGAATTACATTCATTGGAAGCACCAACTTCCTTTGTTTTCCAGTTGCAACTGGAAGGAGGCTCCAACCCCCTAGTTTCTCAGGCTACAACCTGGGGGAAGATCCAACTCCCCAATTCTCTCGCTACAACCAGAAGAAGGCTACAACCCCCTATGTTCTCCAGCTACAACCAGAAGGTGGATACAACCACTTTTCATTGCCCCGTCCAACCGCCCTGAAACATAAGTAGAATGACGGAACCATTGTCACACTATCACTATGAGATATATTAATGTTGTAAACTTATACCAATCGACCTACACCAAAAAACCTATAACAACCTGTACCAATAACATGTGCCAACATGTACCATACCTCAACCTGTACCATAAATAAGTGCATCAACCATGCGCCAAACCTATACAAATAACTTGTCACAATAACTTGTCCAAACAACCAATCACAAAAACCTGTCTCATAAATCTTATCAACCAAATCATATATACTCACCAAGACAACTCTCAACCATATGCACAATATCACCAAGATGTGCATAAACCAAGCATAACACAAAAACTCATAATCATCACCAATATAAATATGTGCTTCTAATAATATACCAAGACAAGTATTCTTGTTGGCCCTTGACCAAGTTTTGAGGAAACATTGGTCATGTTTGATCAGTTTTGGGACTTCAACAAGCTGGTCGAAGATGGAGCACCTAGGCAAAGTTGAGATCGAGGGATCTCACTTATTTTGCAGACTTGTGGACCCAACAAATGGTTTACTAGGGTTTATGTAACGAGTTATGGGATGTCGGCCCATGGGTTTACCCATGTTCAGGCCTTTCATAAATGTATAAATAAGTAGAAGCTTAGTGCAAGAAATGTAAGAGATTTGGCCATTGGCTTAGTGCATGACTAGTTGGCTTTGTGCAAAGAGTATATTAAGGCTTGCGGAGCTAAGTTCAAGTGTTTTGTAAGTTTCTTCGTGCTACTAAGGAGTTGGCTCTGTGCCTTGGCCTAGTTTCAGGAAGGAGGATCTGATGCGTAGCTCGTAGATCTCTTGTCCTCTGTGGAGTCTGGCTCTATGGCTTTGTGCACAGGAGCAAAAGAATGTAAGAAGATTAAATACTAATAAAGAAGAAGAAGAAGTTGGTCGACATAGCCCCACACTGGGGTGAACCACGTATATCCTATGTCCTGATGTGCTTTGTGCGATGTGATTTATGATTTATGCTTGTTATTTTCTTAGTGTTGTTGTTGTTATGTTGTAGCTTAGTGCTTAATGGTGCTAAAGATGAATGAATGCTAGATCCAAGTTTGTTGTGTGCTAAGTGATTTTAAGTGCTTGATCTTGATCATTATTGCATTGATCTGTAATAAGGGTTAATATACGATGTGTATGAGAATCATAACCTAATGCATATTGTTGGCTAAGTGCTCTGTTAAGTTTTGTAATCACAGATTTGTGTCCCAGCTTGGTTGTAGACACTTGAGTCCTACAACCCCCCCTACATCTACCTCAATTGAGACTTCATCTTATTCACAGGTGTTGCTGAAAGGGTTGGTAGTTAGGGTTTTGTTCGTGCGTTGTTGAAGCGTTGAACCCTGGGTCTTCCCCTGTGCCAACAAATGGTTCTATTGTGGGGAACTGAAATGGTGATTGTTGGGAACTGAAGAAAACATAAAGCTTTGTGCATAGATCTATTGTTGTAGTGCGCAATATTCTATTTGATTTGTGAAGCTCTGTGCTAAGAAAGAAATCAGATCTAAAGAAAAGAGGAAAGATCTTAAAGATTTTTTCTTTGGTAAGGTTAAGATAAGTGGAAATTTTTGCTTCAAAAATATGAATCTAGGTATGTTTGATATATTTTGTCCTAGTCTGAAAAATAGGGCACAATTAGAAGAAAGAGTTGATCTAAATAGATTTGATACAAATAGAGAAAAATATGGTATTCCTATGCATAGAAAGAATTTTTGGACTAATAAGTGGATGTAGGAACCTAGAAAGAATTTTTGCATATTGCAGGTCCAACACTGTGATCCCAGTGCAGAGTATAGGTGAGGTTGGGGATCGTTTAAAATAAAGAGAGGATTGATATTGTGTTATAATTGCAGAAGACCGAGACATCTTACTAAGGAATGCCCTGGTACAGGTCCTATTTGTCTTTGTTGTAAAGTTATTGGTCATGAGGTTGAGGATTTCCCAAGAATGATTGCTAAAGTTGAAAATATGAACATGAGACAAGAAAATTCTGAAGAGGGACAAGAGACTAAGAATCAGAAATAGAAAAAATCATAGAAAGCTCAAACTATGTTAATACAGTTAAAAGAAGTAATGTATGATCACATAGATATCAGTTTACCAGAGATCTTGAAAGAAAACCAATGCATAGTTACAAGAATAGAAGACTTCAACATAGACTGTGTATTGGATGAAGAAACACATCTGAAGATTATGTCAGAAAGCACTTGGGAATTTTTGGGAAAACCTGCAAATATTATACCTTCAAACTCTTTGAAAGAACATTGGTAGTGCGAAGTTACCATGCTAAGAGAAGACAAGAATAAAAATGGAAAGAGGAATCCAGAGACTCAGATCACAGGAGAAAGAGAAATGAAGCTTAGTAACAAGAAACCCAAGTTATAAAACTACAGGAAGTTCCAAAAAATACTTTGCAGAACTTGAACCTTGTTGGAATAGCAGAACCACGCAGAACGGGACTTCGCCATGGAGAATTTATATGATCGTTGGAGGTGCCCCAACCATTAGAATAACACCCCAGAACGGATAGAAAATGCAGCTATGAGAAAATGGAATGTTGAGACTACGCCATAACTGACTGATTCGTATTGACTGAGGAATTCCTGGCCATTGGAGGAATATGTTACGACACTTGCCTATTTAACCCGTCGGACGTTGCGTCGGGGCCACTTGATTATCCGAGCTAACAAAGAATTGATTTCATAATGTGTTGTAATTTCTAGACTTCACCATCCATTTGATTATCTCGCTTGTTTTCTCACCTAACCGATCTATTTAGTTACAAGTGTGAATGTCGAGAAAACATATCGCGTTAGAGAAGTCCGTGGAGGAGATTCTTGTGGATCTCATGGCTGAGAGAGTTATGTCTATAGGAATATAGGTGGTGTCGACTAGTGGATTTCAAGCATCCCCCTTGACTGGATGTTATTCTATTCATGCTACTAAGAAGAGAAGAAAACATCGTGACGATATGGATAACACGAAGTAGATCCTATCAGCCTTGTCGAAGTACATACCGCCTTTGACTAGCACAATGAACCATGACAGTATCCTGCGTAACTTTGAGTACACATTGATCATCGCATACATCTCGAAGGGGATACACGTAGTTGGAACCCAGTTAGGACACATCCCAACTCTGAAGAACAACAACTTTAACCTCAGAGATAGGAAGAACTACGTGATTCTCGCTCCACATAGGTATTTGATGACAACAAATGTGAATAATTCACGCATATTCTCCTAGCCATGGATTAAGGATCTTAGGCAATCAACGATACTGAACATGATGAAGATCCCTCACTTTGGCCAACATTAGGAGGTTAACTCTTGCATCAAACTCCTCCTGTTGTGCTATCACGGAGGATATATATGGATCAATGGGCGCATCACTGTGGATATGACATTGATCCACCTCATCATAGGACTGAGCATGCAGGGATCGGACCCTCCGCAGTTCTACCTAGGGAAGACTTCAGATTGCTCCCTGGCACAGCGCATAAAGGAGGATTAGGGTGATGTAGAAAAGGGAAAGTGAGGCTACAAGGTAGACTCCATCTAGGATGGCGTAGTGTGCCTAGCTTGTCAACTTATAGCTGGCAAGCTCATTAGAAATAAACTTCCAACACAGGTCATTGAATTCATAGTATACCTCGTAGGGAAGTGTGTAGAAGGAATGCAAATGAACTGGGTGAGCTACCTCATCAACAAGCTCGAGAAGGACTACCAAGAAGCACAGGATCAGGCCTACGAATTCCATTTCATTTGGTTATTGGTTTTAATCGCATTTTTCACTTGGCAGATGCTGGAAGGAGCGACATTTCCAGAAGTTGAGCCATCAGAGTCGTTGGCTGCAAGGTTCTCCACTTTGTGGTATACAAATGACATGTCAAAGTAGTGGCAGTTGAACGTTGTCTTCCATGCCTACTACCAACAGTTGAATCATGCTATTGAGGCATTTCCATGCATGACACCAAACAAATTGCACCAATACAGACCACTAGTGAAGTTCCACACGGATCGACACTTTATCTATATCATTGCACACAGGGATGAGAGTAAGGAGGAATTGCAGTCCTATTATAAGATGAACGACGAAGATATGGAGAATATCACCAAAAAATGGATAGTAGAGTTCCATGTATCAGTTGAGGATGCATAAATTTCTGACCCTAACATCATCTAAATTCCCTTGGTCACCTAGGTTGAACATGATGGATAGACTAGCGTGAAGAAAAAGAAGAAAAAGGAGGAAGTGCAGAACATAGAAACTAATGAGGAGGACAATGCCTTAGAGAAAAGTAGGCCCAACTCACCCACAAGAGGAGGAGGAGATGAAGTGAACCAAGAAGAAGGAGGGGAATAAGGAGAAATAATGACAAAGGTGAAGTTACACCGCCGAAGGATCCCCCTAGCGAGGTTGAAACATCGAAGAAAAGGAGGGTTTCTCCGCAGAAACCCTAAACAAGAAAGAATACTTACGCCAATAAGCCTCAGTCAAAGAGTGTTCTCATAGAGGACGATGTCGGTCTAATCATTGCATCCATGGAGGATTATTCAGAGGATATCTTACAGAAACATGGAAGGAAGCAAGAAACACTGTATGAAATAATCGAGAAAGAGCTCAAGGACATACAACAAGCCATCCATTCAAGTCACGCAGTTCTTACTGTTCCTTCTTCATTGAAGATTGTAGAATTGGGGGATGAGCCCACCCAATTATGAAGGCTAGCAAATGAAACAGAGGCTCGACTTTGTCAAGTCAGGGAAGAAATTAAGTAGGCTACAAAATCCTTGAAGAAAGAAAAGGAGGAGGTCTTAGAGCAACTTCAATTTGCAAAGAAGGAGAAAGATGAAATTGGGGCGATGTTTGAGGAGAACAAAGAGAATATCTAGAAAGAAAAAGACCAGTTGCTCGCAGAGCAGACTATGGTTAAAGAAGAAGTGACTAAAGAACTTTGATTTATGTAGAGCTTGACACAGGAGGAAGAAGAGTCAGTTGAGATTCAAGTGGGGAAGCTCCCTGAGGCCATTCAACAGCTTCAGGCAAGAGTAATGGAGTTAGAGCTCCAAGAAGTGTCGAGCACTCTGCAAGAAATGTGCAATCAGAGAGAAGAAGTCGCCAAGACAAAATTTTGAGGGATCAGGGAACTCGCCTCATAATGTAAGCAACTGAGTGATCATAGTGCATAGACCTATGAAAACCTCAGAAAATATTTGGAGCTAAGGAAATTGGAAGCACAGTTCTAGGAGGCGCAATAGTAGGCATCCACCATTCAGGCATAGATGAAGATGCTCACTACAGTCAAGAGGTTAAAAAGATCATAGGAGTAGTGCACATTCCAACAATAGATTACTGCTATCCATAGAAGAGTCATGGAGGTTACACAAAGACTACAACCGGTGCAGAACGAAGACTGCATGATTTTTGAAGAGATTAAAGGACAAGTCTCGCAGCTAGACCAAGTGGTTGCGATAGTGGAACAATGCCTAGAAGGGCTGGTTACCGAGCAAGTGATTTAGGAGTTCTCCAAGAAGGAAGATCTGGTGAAGCAACAAGTCGAGGAAGCTCGAGTTAAGATCAAGGCCTTTGAAGTAGCATTTCCTAGATATGAGTGGCTCGAGATGAGTCACACATGAGTGTTGGGGGCCTTTTGGCCCTTGACCAAGTTTTGAGGAAACATTAGTCTTGTTTGACCACTTTTGGGACTTCGATAGGCTGTTCAAAAATGGAGCACCCAGGCGGAGCTGAGATCATGGGATCTCACTTATTTTGCATATTTGTGGACCCAACAAAGGGTTTACTGGGGTTTATGTAACGGGTTATGGGATGTATGCCCATGATTTTACCCATGTTCATGCCTTTTGTAAATATATAAATAAGTAGAAGCTTAGTGCAAGAAATTTAAGAGATTTGGCCATTGGCTTAGTGCACGACTAGTTGGCTTTGTGCAAAGAGTATGTTAAGGCTTGCAGAGCTAAGTGCAAGTGTTTTGTAAGTTTCTTTGTGATACTAAGGAGTTGTCTCTATGCCTTGACCTGGTTTCGAGAAGGAGGATCTGGTGCACAGCTCATAGATCTACTGTCCTCTGCAGAGTCTGACTCTGTGTAACATACCCAACCACCCACGGGTCGGGGCATGCTACCTTCAAGCCCTCCCTTGGGCTTATTTATCTTACAGATACCTTTTAAAAATTTAAGGATGCATAAAAGAAAATACTTTAACGACATGCACAACAATATCCAACAAGCATGCATAGTCTAAAGATTCAATTAAATGATAATTAAATATACACAGTGGAAATACATTCATAAAAATGCAAGTTATACCATAACAGGGAGCACTTATCTTTATGAAAGATGACACCACTGCTCCAATCTCAACAATGGTGTCACCCCCAAGTCAAGGCTATGAATCCACAAGGATGGTTCCAGAGTGTACTTGTCTTTCCAAACCAGTCAGCATCCAAGATCTCACAGGATTCCCAACTCTCACAACAAGCCAAGTACCCAACTCTCTTCTACTCATCTTGCACCACCCGAGAGAACAAACCACCACCCTTCTCTTCCATGCAGTCCCTCAGGAATTCCTTCTCTTTATTCAGGATCCAACACAACTAGTCCAAAATATCAATGATGGAACTCTTAGGATTCACAGTTGTGAGAAAAAATGGACACAGGCCCATGCATCTCAGACATGTGGGCTCAGGTCACAGTTGGATCACATCAGTGACCACTACATCCAACTATATCATGGCTAATATTCAACAGTTTGACTCCCTTTCTCCAAGCCAAGATGTAGATCATGGATGGATCAATGAATCAATAAGTGTGTCCATGGAGGTGCGTGATGGATAGAATGGTGTGAATGCATAGGTGAAGGAGAAAATGAGCCAATGAACAACCCCCCCATCAGACCAGAGTCGAGTTTAAGTAACTTCGTGGGGAAATCAAGAACCTCCTATCCTTCCCCAAGAAGCTCATATAAATGATCCCCTCCCTTAGAAAAAAAGGAGTAATTAGAATAGGAATAAACACTTATCTTCTCAAGCCCCCTCTCTTGTGGAATCATAGCCCCCTATAAATCTAGTCCTTGTTCATCTAGCATCCAACCGTGTATTTATTATTAATAATGATAAAAAAACATTACATGTCTTGGGCACGCTGGCCTTTTTAATAATTGTTTGGGCACTCTATCCTCTCAACATTGTACCAATACATTATTTAAAATGGGGTTCAAAATCTTGGGTTTTACATCCCCTCCCCCTTATTTTGGCACTGTCCTCAGTGCATATACAAAATAGAGATCAAAATCTCAAATTTATTCAAAAAGTTGCAGGTACTCTATTCGCATGGCATCTTCATGCTCCAAGGTAGCATCTTTAAGACCGTAGTAGGTCCACTGAACTTTTACCAACTCTATAACTTGATTCGGGAGATTTTGACTTTTTTGTACAATACCCGCACTGGTTGAACCTGAAAATATCCCTCTGTCTCTACCCAAATCAGATGCCAATCAATAACATGGTTAGGATAATGTACATATTTCTTTAGTAAAGAGACATGAAATACATTATGCACATTCATGGAAGCAGGCAATGCAAGCATGTATGCAACTGACCCTATTATGTCCAATATTTCAAATGGACCACAAAATCTAGTTGCCAGCTTTGTACAAATACCCAATTTCAAAGAGATTTTCTTGGGCGTCACTTTCAAAAGTGCATGCTCCCCTACCTCAAATTCTCTATCTATCATGTTCTTGTCTGCATAAAAAAAAATTCTAACCTGAGCTACCTTTAAATTTTTCTTGATCTTGACCACCTGGTCTTCCATGTCTTTGAGCAACTCCGACCCAAGTACCATTCTATCTATTGGGTTGTCCCAACTTACTAGAGTATCGCATTTCCTACTGTATAAGACTTCAAATGGGCTCATTATCAATGAATCTTGATACCCATTATTATATGAAAACTCAACCAAGTGTAAGTAATCTTCCCACCTAGATGGCTTATCCATCACATACATTCTCAGCATGTCTTCAATTATTAGATTGACTCTCTCTGTTTTCCCATTTGTCTGGGGATGATATGTTGTACTAAATTTTATATTTGTGCAAAATCCTTTAAACAATCCCCTCCATAAATTGGAGGTAAACTGTGTATCTTTGTCAGAGATGATTGTCCTAGGTATCCCATGCAACCTAGCGATTTCCTTCATGAAATTTTCTGCAATATTAGCCGTTGTATGTGTTGTCTTCACATGCACAAAATGAGCGGCCTTTGTTAATTTGTCAACCACCACCATGATTGAATCATGTTTCTTATTCATTCTAGGTAATCCTATGATGAAATCCATGTTGATCACTTCCCATTTCTTCTCTAGGATTGTTAATGGTTGCAGCAAACCCATTGGGTGCCTATGCTCAACCTTCACCTTTTGACATTCCATACATCGAGCAATATAATCAACAAAATCCTTCTTCATCCCGGCCAAAAGAACTGGCTTCTTACTTCTGTAATTGTTTTCTAGTAACCGGGATGTCCAACATAAGGAACATCATGCATTTCCTTCAGTACCAAATTCCTCAGTTCTCCAGAATTAGGAACATATATTATGTTTTTATGCATGAGTAATTCGTCTTCCTTTATCTCATACTCCTTTATCTCATACTCCTTTATTTTCTGTTGTACATATCATTGTTGTAAGATTTCCTTTACATGTAGGTAATGCTGGTCTATAACAAGACCATCTAAAATTCTTCTCTTCAAGTCTAACTGATGCATACTGACAGTAGTAGCATGCATGGTATGCACTCTTCTACTAAGTGCATCGACAAATTTATTCTCCTTGCCCTTGGTATGCTTGATATCGAAGTCATATTCACTTAAAAATTCCAGCCATCTTGTTTTCCTGGCATTCAAGGTTGGTTGTTCAAAAAGATACTTCAGGCCAATGTGGTATGTACTTAATTCAAATTTCTTCCCCATGAGATAATTCCTCCACATCCTCAAGGCGTGAACAATGGAAGAAAGTTCCAAATCGTGGGTGGCATAGTTCCTCTCATGTTCCTTAATATTTCTGGAATCATATCCAATGACATGTCCATTTTGCGTGAGGAGTCCCCCAAGTCCTTTCTTACATGCGTTTGTACATACCACAAAACTTTTATTTGGGTCAACAATCTTTAACACAGGTGCACTAGTAAGTAATTACTTCAACAGATTAAAATTCTTTTCACACTTGAGTGTCCATTCAAATTTAGTTCCCTTCTTTTGCAAAGAAGTGATGGGATGAGAAATCTTAGAGAACCCTACTATGAACCCTTCTATAGTAGCCAGCTAATCCCATAAAATAGCTGACGTCTAACACATTTCTAGGTGTTGGCCATCCTTTAATGGCTTCGATATTCACTGGATCTACTACTATGCCCTGCTCTGAAATAATGTGTCCCAATTAATTGATCTTCTTTTGATAAAAATAACACTTAATCAACTTGGAATACAACTAATGTTCTCTTAGTACTTGCAACACCAGTCGTAAGTGATGTTCATTCTCCTCTTCAGACTTAGAATAGATAAGTATGTCATCCAGGAAGACTATGAAAAACTTATCCAAATAATTCTTGAATATGCCATTCATTAAGAACATGAAGACAACTGGTGCATTGGTCAGTCCAAATGGCACCACTACAAATTCATAATGCCCATACCTGGTCCTAAAGGCTATCTTATGAATGTCTTCTTCATTGATTCTTACCTGATGGTATACTACCCTCAGGTCAATTTTTGAAAATAGCTTTGCTCCTCTTAGTTGATCAAAGAGGTCATCAATTTGGGGTAGAGGATAGTTTTTCTTTATAGTGTACTTGTTCAGCTATCAAAAGTCAATACACAGCCTCAAGGTTCCATCCTTCTTTTTGACAAAAATTATTGGTGCTCCCCAAGGTGAAACACTTGGACACATGTACCCTTTCTTCAACAATTCCTCCAACTTCATTTGTAATTCTTTTAACTCTGGTGTGCTCATTCTTTAAGGTGTTTTTGACACCGGGGAAGCTCTTGGCACTAAATCAATTGAGAAATCTATCTCCCTTGTTGGTGGCAATACGGGTATTTCTTTGAGTACATCTTCAAATTCCTTTAGTACTGAGAAATCTTCGAGGCTTGGCCCTTTCGTATTATCTGGCTCTTCCACATGAGTTGCATACAATTGAAATCCTTTCCTAAAACATCTTTTTAGTTGTAAGGCTGAAATCTCCCTTATAGAGATGGGTCTTGGAATTCCTTTCATAGTGCTCTATTTTCCATTTCCATCAAGACATGTAAATTTCTTTTTATGACAATCTAGGATAGCATGATGATTTTCCAACCAATCCATTCCAATCAGAATATCATAAGACCCCAATGGTATGATATTTAGATCAATATTAGTATTCACGCCATCAAGACTTATGGAACAACTTATGACCATATCATGGATTCTTCTTTTGGTCCCAGTGGCTAACTAAACCAAACTTGATTTTCCAAGTTTACTTTTCTCCAAATGTAATCTATCCACTATATTAGGATCAATGTAGAAATGACTTTCTCTTGAATCAATCAAAATAGAAACATGTTGATTTATGATCTTACCTTCCACCTCGATCATATTGGACTGATACTCTTCTTGTCGATCATCTAAAGCTTCATAGATTCTTCCCATATCTTCAACTATTGTAGCCTCTTGAATGTTGTGCATAGTCTTCACTTTGTCCTTTCTGTGTGGGAAATCCTTGTACAGGTGATATTACTTTCATCCCCAACATTGAATTGGTGGTATTCCCCTTTTTCACAAGGAATTTTCTTCTTTAAATCCCCCTTAGCATATAGATCTTGATGATTTCTATTAGGCTCATTCCTATTGAAGGGAGGTTTGAATCCTTTCCTCCTCTGATAAGAATTCACATTTTTCTTGTCCTTCCAAGATTTTTGTAGGGGTTCTCTTCCCTGGCCTTTCTCATACACTTATTTAGCCTTCCTGATAGCTTTAGTCAAGGTCTTGGGCTCATCATACTTGATATTTTCCTTATAAAAGGTTGGCAGTCCACTCAGAAATATCTGTATTTTTACTTTCTCATCACCAATGAACCTGACATACTTTAACAACCCAAGAACTTATTCTCATACTCTTCCATAGTCATGCTTCCCAACCTGATTTCATATAACTCCTGCATTTTATTGTCATAGAAATGCTCTGATAGGTACTCCTTCTAGAAGTACTTCTTGAACTGCTTCCAAGTGATCCCACTTTCATTAATATGCTCCACTTGCTTCAGTTGGTCCCACCACATTGCAGCTTTCCCATGTAAATGGTAGGTGACAATCCTAGCTTCTAGATTTGATGAATAGTTATGCAACTGAAAATATCTCCAAAGCCCAAGCAACCATGCTTTGACATCATCTTCCCTTTCTCTTTCACCATCGAAGGAAGGTGGCTTGAGCTTCCTCAGCTCTCCTTGAAAAATATCTATCTCTTGTTTCCTTCTTTGGTGTCTGACAAAAGACACCTCTGTACTGCTTACAGGATCATTCGCTGCATAAAAATTTCTCTCTGAGTAAGGAGGTGAGTGGTGTGCATGAGCTCTGCTAGCACTTCTGGAATAACCAACTCTTACATGATCATCCCTTCTTTCATGACACCTTACTTCTTCCTCTTGTCTTGAGTTTGATCCCTTCTTCGTTTGTCTCTGCAACTAATTTAAGCTCTACAACACTCGAGCATTTATCTAAATTTTCTCTCTCATCAGTCTCTCAGTGTCTGCTTTGTAGATATACACTTCCATCTTCAGGCTTCTTACCGTTTCTATTAATGTTTCCTGCTCTCCTTTTCCCTTGCATCCATTGGACTTTGTCTCTGCATTACCAACTCTGGTATTCTATCCTTCGGCCTCCTTATCCTGACTGGAGGATCCCTTTCCTTATTCCATTTCCTCAATATGAATCTTGAGATGATGTTCTTAAGCCCCTTAATTATACAAAATGTGCAAGTGACCATTTTGTTAGAATTATGCATATGATACACACAATGTCCAAACCATGCTACAAGTCTCTTTATTTTTTTGTTCATGGAGATCATATCCCCATTCTCTAAAAATAACAGTGTTCGGTTATCCTTGGCCAACACAGAATCTCATACAATGTAAGTGCTTCCTTTAAACCACTTTCCTAGGTGACCACGGCTATAAACCGCGGTTAAATCCTTCCTTAGCACTTTTTTGTCTCGATGACAACCAATTCGGACCTTATCCCTTATCCCTCCTTCCCTCAACTTTCGATCTACATATGACCATGGACATGACCCTGTGCTTAGCTGAAAAAGAGCTTGACCAGAGCTTGAGGTACTTTGGAACTTTTATCCAGGACTAGATCAATAGTCCTCTCCCTCCTTCACAATCAACGACCGAGATCCACTTTGGGACTCTGTGCTTTGAGGGTCTCAACTTTTCCCACTTCCCTCCTCCCGGAACACTTTTACCCATAGTTCATGATCTGCCAATGGGTGTCCTCCCATAGATCAATGGTTGTGAATCGCTTTGTCTCTTTGGGCTTCAGAAGTTTCAAACTTTCCTCCTTTACTTTCTCCCAGAGTGCTTTCACCCGAAGTCAATGATCCTTCAACGTGTGTCTTCTGGAATCAACGGTCGATATGTACTTCAACCTTCGAGACTTTGGGAGTTTTCGACCCAATTCTACCTATCACATATTTCCCCTCCAAAGTTCCCATTCTCTGGACTGCATGATCTGTCACCACGTGGAAAAATACCGGAAAAAGACACGTGGCCCAATCAGGCAGGTGACAGGTGTCACGTTCTAACTGACTTTTCAATACTCCAAATTCTCAAAACTTACTGATAGATGGCACATATCCCATGTGTCCACATCATCCTAGGTGACATCCATAAGACATGTCACTTTGAGAAATTCTGAGGTCCACATCACCTCCTGGTGACATCATCGTACCCCCTCACTTCGACTCTTCAGGCTTCAGGACTTCAGGAGTTTCCATGCTAGCATACTTCTAATTCTCCCAAACTCTGCATTCCTGAACTGGCTAATCTATCACCATGTGTCTTCTTGGATTGGACGACTAAGATTCACTTCATGTCTTCACCCGGAGTCCACAGATATGCACCGCGTGTACTCCTTAATATGACGGTTGAGGCTTACTTCGGGTCTTCGAACTTCGAAAATATCAAATTTCAAAACTTATCTGGCCCCACTAGATTTTATCTGAAGCCATGGATCTGGTGACACGTGGCTCTCGACAGATCAATGGCTGAGATCCTTTCGCATCTTTGGGTTTTGGAAATCTCAAACTTCAAACCCCTTGAAGTACATGGGATTATGCCTCGTGTCCTCTTGAATTGGACGGTTGAGGCTTACTTTGGGCCTTCACTCGAAGTCCACAAATTTATGCCACGTCTCTTCTGGATCAGATGACCTAGTCTCACCTCGAATGATCAGACACTTGAGATTTTCCCCAGACGATCTGGCGACCAAGATCTATTTTGGATGATTGAGATTTACTCTGACTCTCTGGGCTTCAGGAGTTTGAAATCTCAATTGAAACCTCTCAAACATAATTCTCTAGAGTCAATGATCTGCTGACACATACCTCTTAGTGATCAACAGTCAGGATCTACTTCGGCTATACAGAGATTCGATGTTCGAACCCTAGCATGTCACATCACTGCATGCCTTTAAATTTGGGGGGGAATGCATCAACGGTTTGGAGTAACCTACTTTTCACCCTGCAATTCTCCTGATGCTAACACGTAACCCCTTGGGGAAATCGTGGTTTGGATTGCAAGACTGCCCTGGTAAATTATCTACCGTTGAACTTGGTTCCCCGAAATGCCTCATGTCCGTTGATCTCTCTCTCCCATGGGATCCAATGGTTGTGAACTTAACCCTTTCTTCCTTTTCATTGGATGACCCCTATTCACCTATCCTCCAATCCAACGATCCTATATCTCTCCTGATCCTATAGTGGTGATCACTCCCGAATTTGAAGGGGAAGGTCACGATCCTTCGAACCCCTTACACGGGTCTCTAGCATTCTATCTCTTGTGTAGATTCTGCAATGCCAGTCCTCCTGAGATTTTCAATTTCACAGCGAGAGTTTGATCTCGAGCCCGAGACTCTGACCAACAGACCCAACCCATATCGGCCCGGTGTTTCAACCAAAATCTTTGATACCAAACTGTAACATACCCAACCACCCACAGGCCAAGGCATGCTACCTTCACTCCCACCCTTAGACTTCTTTCTCTTACAAATACCTTTTAAAAATTTAAGGATGCATAAAAGAAAATACTAATTTAATGATATGCACGACAATATCCAACAAGCATGCATAGTCTAAAGATTCAATTAAACGATAATTAAATATACACAACGAAAATACATTCACAAACATGCAATTGATACCATAACAGAGAGAACTTATATGTATGAAAGATGACACCAACTAGCTGCATACCAAGGACATTTCAACCAACCATAGACATCACTGCTCCAATCTCAAAAACAATGTCACCCCCGAGCTAGGGCTATGAATACACAAGGACGGTTCCAGAGTGTACTTGGATTTTCAAACTAGTCATCACCCAAGCTCTCACAGGCTTCCCAACTCTCACAGCAATCCAAGTACCCAACTCTATTCTACCCATCTTGCACCACCTGAGAGAACAGACCTCCACCATTCTCTACCATGTATTCCCTAAGGCATTCCTTCTCCTTATTCGGGCTTGAGAACAACTGGTACATAATCTCAATGTTGGAACTCTCAGGACTCGCAGCTATGAGTAACACTGGACACAGGCCCATGCATCTCATACATGCACCCTTAGGTCACGGTTGGATCACACCAATGACCACTACAACCAACTATACCATGGCTAATCTTCAGCAGTTCGGCTCCCTTTCTCCAATCCAAGATGTAGGTGATGGATGGATCAATGAATGGGTAAGTGCATGCATGGAGGTGCATGGATGAAAGTGTGTGAGGGATAGAATGGTGTGAATGTAGAGGTGAAGGAGAAAATGAGACACTGACCAACCTCCCCCATCAGACCAAAGGCAAGTTTAAGTAACTTCGTGGGGAAATCAAGAACCTCCTGGCCTTCCCCAAGAAGCTCACGTAATCGATCCCCTCCCTTATACAAAAAGGGGTAATTAGAATAGGAATAAACACTTATCCCCTCAAGACCCCTCTCTTGTGGAATCATAGCCCCCTATAACTCTATTCCTTGTTCTTCTTGTAGCCAACCATGTATTTATTATTAATAATGATAAAAAAAACATTACATGTCTTGGGCATGCTCGCCCTTTTAATAATTGTTTGGGCACTCTGGCCTCTCATCATTGTAACAATACATTATTTAAAATAGGTTTCAAAACCTCGGGTGTTACAGTATGTGTCTTTGTGGACAGGAGAAGTAGAATGTAAGAATATTAAATACTAATAAAGAAGAAGAAGAAGTTGGTGGACATAGCCCCACACCGGGGTGAACCACGTATATCCTGTGTCGTGATGTGCTTTGTGCGATGTGATTTATGATTTATGTTGGTTATTTTCTTAATGTTGTTGTTTTTATGTTGTAGCTTAGTGCTTAATGGTTTTAAAGATGAATGAATGCTAGATATGAGTTAATTCTATGTGCTAAGTGATTTTAAGTGCTTAATATTGATCGTTACTTCACTAATCTATAATAAGGGTTAATCTGCGATGTGTATGAGAATCATAACCTAATTCATATTGTTGGATAAGTTCTCTATTAAGTGTTGTAATCATAGATCTATGTCCGAGCTTGGTTTTAGATACCTAATTCCTACAACCCCCCCTACCTCTACCTCGAGTGAGACTTCATCTACTTCGCAGGTGTTGCTGAAGGGCCAGTACTTAGGGTTTTTTTGGTGCATTGTTGAAGCGATGAACCCTGGGTCTTCCCCTGTGCCAACAATGCTACATCATCCATAAACCATGTGTCAACAATACTACTAAAAAGTGCCTCCAATCATGTACCAAGTATGTACCAATCATGCATCAACTACTCATAAACTATGACTCATCAAGATGTACCAACATCATCAACTATACACCTCATGTATGTGCCAACTCATCAACTACTTGTCTCAACCATGTACCCAACATGTACCTCAACAAAAATCCCTCATCAATTTCATCATCCAAATCTGATTTATAACTTCGTAATAGACCTCGTCTATATGATCACATATCTGCAAACCTTTCTTAACTTTAACAATGAGAGACTACCATTTTCATCAAATTTTACTTTAGTCTCACATGTCTAATTTTGGATTAGTCAGCAACCCTAACTTGTAATAATCATAAATATGTACCTGTAATGAAAAAAGATCTGAAAATGGTGCATAATGTTCTTCAATGTATTTTATGAAATTCCTCTAGGTTTGAGTACTTGGAACCTCTCATAAAAGGAGTTATAGAAAAAATGGCATACCTTGTTGAATTTTGTCTTAATTTAAAGAGCGAACTTGTAGAGTGTTACCCGCACGAAATATTTGTTGTGTGGATATGAAAATAGTACACGGAATACTACATATTGTACTCTAACCAATACATTTGGTATTATTGAATTGGGATATGTTATGAAGAAGTTATGATATTTTTACCTGAAATACATGTTTTAGACTAGTTTTAGGACTAGCCACAAACCCTATTTTCCACAGAGTGTAACTCCAAAAATACAACGACCTACAAGATGAAATTTTTATCACAACTACTTGGATATGTTTCCTCAACGGCCTGTATATTTCATAGTCTGAATCATTCTAGAAAATCTTTTATCATGAAAATGGTGAGATGAACTATAAATAACATACCTTAGAAAGCATCATCAAAATAATTTATCCTCAATTGAATTTCAACCTTCTTTACTTCACTTTCCCTCTAAAATTCACATTATATATCCTTTGGTTACCTCAGTCACTTGTATATATTCAATATTATCAAGTGTAATTAAAATGAGAGACCCTTGCCTCTTATTTATACTTTTATGTAGCTTCCTCAAGGGATTACCTTCT